>JAVJIF010004472.1:0-108041 GCA_038442645.1 Agave tequilana
ACAAGGAATTTGTTACGAGGTTCGAGCCACCGCTCTTACGTCCCCACCTTCACCACCATGAAGGATTTCCACTATATCCACTGAGGAAATTATAAGAGGTCTACACAAGACCGGAGTACCGAACTCCCACCAATCCAACCTCTACACAAGAGGGATTTCAACACAAAGAACTACAAGTAACAAAGTGATCAACAAGGACCACATACTTCTCTCTTACAACTCCTTATAGAATGGGAATGACTTTTGGCTCAGAAATGTAGTGAGAAAAATTCAGTTGAAAAGAGTAAGAAAAAATCTTTAAAATAACTGAAAAACTTGACCAAGAATGCACTTTAGAATTGAGAGCTTTGAAAAAACTTTTCTTCTCTTTTTGAAGCACAAACAATAGGTATTTTTCTTGATTTTCACAAGTGACCAATGCCATCTATTTATAGGGATTAGAAGAGATCTATCATCATTATAACTAGTTTAATAGGTCAGGAAATAGCCCCAAAAATTCAGAGATAGCTGACTAAAACATCACAATCAAATCCAAAAAAATAAAACTCAGAAAACTAGCCGTTGGGGCTGCTGGCGGCTGTCGGTCGACCAGCCCGTTGACTGGCAATCAAACTTGGCAACTAACCCTTGGACTCAGTCGACCGGTCGGTCGACCAGAGGCTAACAAAAACAACACTTGGTTCTGTCGGTAGACTGGCCCGATCGACCGACAAAACCCAAGAGCAAGGGTCCTCTCAGTCGTTTGACCGGTCCGATCGACCGGCAGACGTGCACAAAACAGCATGCCAAAAACACATGGCCCGGTTGACCGGTGCGGTCGATCGGTCAGGCCTGAACTTGATCCGGTCGACCGCCCGGTCGACCGTTGGGCCTGAAACAGGATTTTTATAGGAAAAATTTTGAACTTTGAAAAATTTTAGAATAATTTTGTAAGGCTATATGATTAAGTAGCGTGCTATAAGGGTTGGTATACATGATATAAACAAGATGTACAAATAAAAAATAATTTGAGTTATGTATAACAAAAAGACATGCACCCAAATCAGTTAACCAAACAAAAACACGTATTTTGAAAAATGAAAGTGTGTGTGTGTTTCCTTGAGCCAACTTATCATAACCTTATTCTTTAACAAACTAATTCTTACAATATTCTAGGTGACTACATGATCTTCAAATGGGCTTCTCCATATGCAATGTTGAAATAGCTTGAATCCTTGAACCCGAAATGAATCAATCTTGAGTCAAAATACCTTCCTTTAGGGAAGAAGAAATCTTAAATCCTTAGAACCCTGAACACACTTAAACAATAAAATATGATTAGTACAATAACTATATATGTTTGTAATCATCAAAACTCAAAACTGGGTGATTGTAACCTTGGGCCAACAATTCTATTGTTTGTTTTCATTTCATAATGAGTAGCTAATTAATTTTCTGGGCTCACTAATGGACCTCTTCTATCACCTCTCTCTTGACCAATTTTCATAAAAGCAACACGTTTTGAATCATAGAGTACCTTAGTTAAAACTTCGTTCTTGAAAGCACATGAGGATTTCTTTATTTTAAACTTGGACTTTTAAAGCACAAATCTCTTTGAACTGTTTTTATTCCATACTTGCTTCTTCGCGCTTGATGGTTTAATATTCACTTCTTAATGATTTGTAATGAAGGGCTTAAGATTTGAATGAAACGATCTTATTTGTTTTGCTTCGACATTAAAAGAAACTAAAGGTTTTTGGTTTATAATAAAAGTGATGCGACCCAAATTTCCTTGAGATATGTACATAGCTGAGTTAAAAATTAGTTAGCCCAGATCTTCTCTTTCTTATATTATAATCAATCAAATAACTTTCAAGCTTTTAAATCACCTTCTCCAATGCCTTCTCCAAATTTTATGTTTTTTCTTTTATTCATTTCCCTTCTTTCATTCTCTTTTCAATAAAAAACGAGCACAATTCTTTGTTTATTAAATGAAACACCAAAAAACTTTCATCGCATTCCTCCTCGTGGACACGACCCGTTAGCCACAAGCTACATGGTAATTTCTTAACTCTTTGATTGTTCTTTGATTTTTACAATCATTAATCTCTTCTCTTCCTGAACATAGTCAAGAGGACGAACTTTATGTAACTTCAATGTTTTATGGAGTGAATGCAACCTTTCGCTGAACAAGAGGGACTTTTTTGTACTCTTTTGTTGTAACACTCAATCTTATTAGATAAGAGAGATCTTGTATAACTTTCATATTTTTTTGAATATCAATAAAAGCAACATTTTTTTGCCTTCTTATTTGCCTTGACTTTCTTTTTGTATTCAAAATCAGACAAGCAAAAGTAATTAACCTTTTTGTATTGCCAAGGCGCAAGCCTTATCGTTGATTTGCTAGAAGTGTGACATTCTAACTTAGCAAGTCAAAGTTGAAAATTTTCATTTAAGGAATTTAAAAAAGAAGTTACTGTCAGAGGTGTGATATTAAACTTGACAGGAGTAGAAACAGGTTTTATGGACTTGCCATCGTATGGATGAGAATTACAAGTAATGTTTTCACTCCACGGAGGATTGTAATTGAGTCCTCATCTGAAGATTAGCGAAAATCTTGTTAAATGTATGTTATCAACCTAACAGTAATTTTAAGTGGACTTGCCATTTTTATTGATGAGAATAACAGTTAGACTAGACCTGTTAGGGATCTAAGTATCTCTTTACTGTCAGAAGTGTAATATAAACTTAACAGATTAGATTGAATCTTGTTAGAGGTGTGATATTAACTTGATAAGGATGTGAGCTAGAGGTGTACTGTTAATTTAGCTCCACAAGAATTTTAGTTTCGTTGGGAAACAGAAGATACCACTATCATAGGTGTATAGTTGAACTAACAGTGGGGGTAATGCTAGAGATGTAATTTTGATCTTAACATTGGTCATCTCGACTTCGATACGAAAGTTCGAGGGAAAGTCATTGCCATAGGTATATTGTTGAACTTAACAATGAACTGTTGCTAGAGGTGCAATGTTAAACTTAGCGTCGCTCGTCTCAGCTTTGATATGGAAGCCTAAGGAAAGTGACTGTTTGAGTTTAACGTTAAACTTGGCAAGAACTTGATCACTGTTAGAGGTATGATATTAAACTTAACAGTAATTTTGTCAGAGGTGTAATGTTAACATGGCAAGAGTTGATTTGCGATATGAGCAATTTTGAGGACTTGTCATTCTATCAAGGAGAATTAGCAAGTGAAGTTTGGGTTGCTAGAGGTGTAGTGTTAACTTGACAATTTTGAAAATTGTGACTCCTTGTTGGGGAGTGACAAGCGGAAGTTCATACTCGCTGGGGAGTATTGAAACTTTTTACTATTAGAGGTGTAGTGTTAACATAACAGTGATTGAGCTTGTGGACCTACCACTCCATGGGAGGGAGAATTGGTAGGGGACTTTGGTGGAAAAATAGATTAATTATCAGAGGTGTAATGTTAACATTGTAAGAGTTAATTTGCGATGTGAGCAATTTTGAGGACCTTCCATTCTATTGATGAAAATTAGCAAGTGAAGTTTGGGTTGCCAGAGTGTAGTGTTAACTTGACAATTTTGAAGACTTGTGACTCCATGTAGGGAAGCGACAAATGGAAGTCCGTACTCGCTGGGGAGTGTTGAAACTTTTTACTATTAGAGATGTAGTTTTAACATAGCAGTGATTGGGCTTGTGGACCTACCACTCCATGGAAGGGAATTGGTAGGGAACTTTGGTGGAGAAATAGAATAAATTATCAGAGGTGTAATATTAACTTGATGAACCCACGAACATCATTGGGATTAAGAAAAATATCACGTTAGAGGTTCACTGTTAACGTGACAAGTTTGTGCTCATTTTATCGGGGAAATAGACATATGTATTTTTGTGGTCCCACCATTCCGTGGGAAAGAATTGGTAAGGAATTTTAGAGGGAAAGATAGGACCAAGTCTCTTAGGATTTTTAGCAAACCCTCAGCTATCAATGGATTTGGTATGCCTTTGCCAACTACCATTTGAGTTGGGCTAGCCATGCTATTTTTCATAGCATGATGAGTTGTCGAGAACTTATATTGAACTTAAAGGCCAACATTTTCCTCTATCCTTAGTCGTCAGAAGTGTTAGATGTTCATAGATAAACTAGAGGAAGAGTAATAAGGACAAAATCAAAGTTTCACACCTTTCTTTTCTTCAATGTTTACATCATGCATCATGATGTGACCAGTGTTCGGTCTGCTAGGAAATGATCGCCGTAATGTGCTCCATTGAAGAAAGAAGCTTTTCTTTGGTGCTCTTCCAAACATCTTGGATGTAGAAGTTGTGATCAGAAGTATAATGTTAACCTGATCATAAGAAGAATCATGTTAAGGTAGTACTTTTTTTAAGAATTTGTCATTGATTGGCATCATGAGCGTATCGCTATCTAGGGTTATAAGGCGGTATGCTCCATTCGAGTACACTGTATCTACTACAAATGGTCCTTCCCATCTGAGCTGAAATTTTCCTTTGGTCTTATGCATCATCACCATGGGTGTTCTGACAGCTAAGACAAGGTCACTTTTCTTGAAAGTACGCTTCTTCACTTTCTTGTTGAAGGCTCTGGTAATTCGAGCTTGATTGAGCTCAATTTGCTGTTGATCTTGCAAGCGTTTATCGTCCAAAGCTTCCAACTCCTAGAGTCAAAGTCGATGCTTCTCCTCATTTGTCATATCTGTTGTCAAGGAAATGCGTAGAGATGGGATCTGAATTTCTAGTAGGAGTACGGCCTCACATCCGTATACCAAAGAGAATGGTGTAGTTTTCGTCAAGGTTCTCACTGTTGTGCGATAAGCCTATAAGCATTCACCTAACTTATTATCCAGTCACGTTGGCTCTTCGAGACGAATTTCTTAAGAAGTTTCTGAATGGTCTTGTTGAATGCGTCTACAAGGCCGTTAGTGCTGGATAGTATGCTGTTGAAGACACACTCTGAATCCTGAACTTATTGCAGAACCTTTGGAATGCTTGGTGATTTGGCAAAAACCGCACACAAAAAATGTATGATTTGAAATCAATATTTAAAGTGTGTGTGTTTTGGCTTCCTTGATACTTTCGTTATAGCATAGAGGCTAAAACAAGTCGAATCCATAAGAACGAGAGGCGATAGAAGCTTACATGGTATGTTCACGTGTATGTTAATGGCTCTTCAATGTTTGAAAGAATGAAAAGAAACAAAAACAAAAAATGGAAAAGAGAAGTAACGGTGAAACACGAAGAAGTGGGAAACATAGAAAAAAAGATATTTGTGATTTTTGATATTTCTAAAACAAAGTGAAAAAGAAAGAAAACTCATAGCTACTGACTACTAATGACTCTACCAACATGTTAACCTCTTTGTGATAGTTGCCTCACATGTATCATTAGCCATCACTAGTCCTTGGTTCAAGAGCTTTTCAAAATATGACCCATATGTAACTCATCACATCTAAACTCAACAAACAAGAGCAAACTACACTTAAACCATCAAAACTAAATAAGAGTAAGCATGGAGTAAAGTAATGTTAGCTTGTTAGGGAGTTAGGATGTTAGAGTGTTAGATCCATCATCATGAGCCATCAATGGTTCTTGCAAGAGCAAGACCAAGTAGGGGCTATTATATTCATGTGGATTATCAAGTAAGAAGTTAGACTAGTTAGTGTTAGTAATTAGTTACTATGAGATAAAAGATTAGATAAACATGCAAAGGAGCTAGAGAGAAGAAAATAAAGAGAGGTAAAGAGAGAACCTTTCTTAGATCGTCACTTTCTATTGCAAGAACTCTTGCTTTCCAACCATATACCACTCTCTCTCCTATTACAAGATCTACAAGAAAGAAAAAATACAAAGAGGAAAAAGAAGAACTAACCTGAACTAAACTATGCTAAACTATAGCATGAAAAAACTACACTACCCTCTGTATATCTCCTCTCTGAAAAACCCCAAGGGGTATTTATTGGCACCAGGGGAAAGGGGAGTCAGGGGGCAAACCCTGGCCCAAAGTACTGGTGCGGCCGTGCCCTTATGGCCGCGAAAACGTGGCTATGGCCATGTTTTTACAGCTCTTCTAGAGCTGCACGCGCGGCGCTTTCTGTCGCGCGTTCTTGTGTCTGTCCCCTGTCAGCTGCAGGTCCCGGTTTCTGATTTTGGGCCCTGATTTTGACGAATCAGGTCTCCAAAGTCAATGGCTATATTACAGGCCTTTATCACCCATTAAATGGTGATTTAAGGTCTTCTTCTTTATTGTACACCATGGACCTAGAAACATACAAGAGAGGTATTATTAGCAAAATTTAATATGAAATAAATGTGAAGATGTGGTATGAAATATACAGTTTTAGAGACTAATCACACCCCAACACTTATCTTTTGCTCGTCCCGAGCAAAACAAAAAACTAAAGAAATTATTACACCACTTTCGCAGGTGATGCGGTTTCACTGAGCATGTGCAACAAGCCGTTAAACCTCTAGGTTACCCCTAGAGGAGAAGTTTTATCTCCTGAGGGTTTTCAGCGGATTATACCCACAAAATCCATAAAGAAAGAAATCAAATGTTAGTATTTTGAAAATGCATTAGAGAAAAGTGTTGAAGTATTTTTGCGAAATATAAGTGATCTAAGGTCATAGGTTAACCAGAAATTATTCTTCCTTAAACTAAGTCGAAATGCAAAACCTTATTATAAATTAAATGTAAGAATTTAAAATTGAATTGACTCTTTGATCTTTCATAAAACTCTTAGAAAAATATGCACTTTGTGGACTGTGAAGATTTTTGTGATATCGACTGAAACTTTCATGTCATTGATTTTTGTATATTTATATATCTTTTCCTTTTTTTCTTCTTCTCTTAGTTTTCTTAGGATTTCTTATTTACCCGGGTAGTGAGCCTTTAACGGTGACTCCCAAACCAGATGATGTTAGGACACCAGATGAGAAAATATCCCTCGGACTTAAGAACTCGGGTAAATAAGGCCAAAAAACTAAAGGGGATTATTTTATTTTTATCTACTATTTTTAGGTGTGAATAATCAGGCTTCCTGAGGCATAATCACGTAACTTCAATAAGTGATTTTTATTATCATTATTTTTTAATATATTTTTTATGGCATTTTCAGTCATTGTTTCAATCCCAAAAATTGTATAAGTGTGAAGTGCATAAATCTAAGGTAAAAAAATTAAGATCAAATTATCTTTTCAATTTTACTTCCTTATCCTAAAATTTAAACAAGATCTATTATTTTGACTCGGTTTAAAAATTCATAATTTTAGGTCTTCCAGATTCCTAAGATAATCTTAATTTTCTTAAAAATAAATCAAAACTATTGCTCTTAATTCAAAATGTTCTGTAAAAGAAAAGAAAAGAGTTTCTATACAAAATTAAAAATTTCCTAAAATGAAGTATAAAAGAAAGAAAATTTAAAACAACCTATGTTAGTAAACCCTCCCCCACACATATTTCATGCATTGTCCTCAGTGCATCTAAATGTGTAATACATGAAACAAATGAGAAGGGAAGGAAAATTACCTCATGATGGTGGCTCTAATGGTGGTCTGATTGGGCCAAGCGTTGCTACCCAATCAAGATAATGTGAAATTCGCAGGAGCCCACCAATGACCTCTCTAATATGACCTAGTAAAATATTGGAGAACTGTATGATCTTATTGAAAAAATCTCCCATCCAATTTTCAATTTTCAAAAAAAATACTGAGTCATTTTCTTCACATCCTTATCCAACAATGAAGTGTGATTTTGGGAGATGATGGATTTGGACTCAAATGCATCAGGAACAAAAATTAACACCGACTCAGGAATTTGACTCAGATTAAGTCGAAAGGCAACAATGAGAGTCGAAATTGGTTCAAAAATAGGGTCCAATCCAAAGAATTAATGTTCACACACTTTCCCCATTAATGAAGTGTGACGTAAGATATTGGTGATCCAATTTCACAATGTATGGTACAGGATTCAATGTTCACTCTAGAATAAAGAAAAATCTGATAAAGATACCGGAGTCATTATTGAATCAAAAAGTGAAATGGAATCACCAACATGAGGTTTAGGATTACTTTCAAGTCAAGTTCAATTTCAGAAAAAGGATAACTTGTTAAACTGTCAAGAGGTTGATGTTGGTCAAGTTCAGGTTGGTATGATGAAATTGAAACTGGATTTCTAAAATGACATGATTCTTAGGTCCAGTCAGTAGAGTTAGGGATATAAGGATTGGTCAAAAGTCGACAAGAAAGGCTTTCTTCACTCGCATTGATCAATTCTCTCATTAGTGAGTCTAACCTACTGATAGGCCAGGTAACAGAATTTGGAGTCAGAATCATGTCTCCCATACTTTTTGCAATTGGTTCTTCTTGAAAAGGGAGTATGGAAGTTGATTTTGAAAATTGTGGTGAAATTGTGAGTCCATCGGATTTGCGATTGCTGCTCAGACTCACGCAAGGGTTCCATACTCAAGTCCAGTATTGATGGTTGTTCATTTGAAATTGGTGAGACTAGAAAGATGAGTAGGACAATTGAAAATTTGATTGAGATGATGAGTCTAACATATTTTGAAATCGTTGCACTTTTTCACAAAAGACGTCCAAACGCTTTTCTAGCTCAGATTCTTCTTCAATTGGATGTTCTAGAAAAGAAGTGTATGGAGTTTGATTGAGAATGAATGTTAATTAAGTAAATTTTGAATTCTTTGTTGAGACTCAAGCATGGCTTTCATACTCTTTTCCAAATTAGATTTTTCTTTGGCTGGTGGAACAGGAAAAAGAGTATACGAATCAAAATCGGAGAATGAATATTGTGAAAATTATGGACAAGGTGGTAGACAATTTGACTCGGGGAGGTGAATCCCAATGAACTCTGTGAAGAGTGAAAATTATTTTGAAAATTATAGTCAGAGGATTGGGGATATGGGTCATATTGAGTCGGATAATCCCAACTCGGCATATATAATTGGTTCAAGTTGTATATAGTCGGTTGGAGTTATCCGAGTCAAATGAGGTCGGAGTGAAATATGGATTAATATTATAATTGAAAGAATTATTGTTGTTAAAATCTATTTCACAATATACAAAAAGAAAACAAACAAACAAACAAATAAAGAAAAAGAAAAAGAAAACAAGCCTATGCTAGGGTTCACTTAGACCTAACGACTCCTACTAGTTAGACTGTCCACGAGGGATATATTGTCAGAATCTGACCATAAGTTAATCGGCCAGGTAGGGGAAAGTCAGTGGGAGGTATTTGTGCTGGAGCAACGGGCCTAATTATGCCAAACCGCCGTTCTTCGAGATTTCGCCTCTCAATCCCCAACCTTAGATACCAATTTGACAAGAGTCAACTTCTAACAACTTTCCCCTTAGATCAATCTCTTAAATGAGTCTGAGATGTCCCTACGGACCAACATCTAGTAACTTTATTTAGGATTGGGTTGTGTGAGTGAGGAGGTATTTTTTGGTTAAGAGAGGGTAATCACTTCCCCACCTTACGTTGTCTTGGATTTTGCCCTTAAATTTAATTTGTGCAAGTGTGCATTACAGAAAAGAATAAACACAAAAAAGCAAGTAAATCACTGAAGTGTTTGTCCTAACTATATACAATGCAATATGTACACCTCAGTCAAGATCACAACAACACAATAACAAAATACAGTATATTGGAATAAAAATTAGCACGCGCCTAGATGCAAATGTCTAAACCGTTTTAAAGCATCCAATTTTTGTATTTTAGTTCTTAAAATTATTATAGTGTACATATAATATAAACAAAAACGAGCAGCAGAATATAAGAATATATAAGAATTTACTCAACCACACAAGAGTAAGTGTGGACTTCTGCAATGTTAAAATTTTAACCTACACACCAAAAAATAAAGAAGAAAAGGTAATAAAAATGTGAAATCAAACCGTTCCCATCCCCGACAACGGCACCAAAATTTGATCGGGGAAAAATCGCGCACAAAAAATGTATATTTTGAAATCAATATTTAAAGTGTGTGCGCTTTGATTTCCTCGATACCTCTGTTATGGTATAGAGGCTAAAACGAGTCAAATCCACAAGGACGGGAGGTAATAGAAGCTTACGCGGTATGTTCACGTATATGTTAACGGTTCTTAAATGTTTGAAAGAATGAAAAGAAAGGAAAACAAAGAATGGAAAAGAGAAGTACGGTGAAACACGAAGAAGTGGGAAACATAGAAAAAAAGATATTTGTGATTTTTGATATTTCTAAACAAAGTGGAAAGAAAAAAAAACTCATGGCTACTAATTACTAATGACTCCACCAACAGCTAACCTCTTAGTGATAGTTGCCTCACATGTATCATTGGCCATCACTAATCCTTTGTTCAAGAGCTTTTCAAAGTATGACCCATATGTAACTCATCACATCTAAACTCAACAAAATAAGAGCAAGCGACACTTAACCCATCAAAACTAAACAAGAGTAAGTATGGAGTAAAGTAATGTTAGCTTGTTAGGGAGTTATGATGTTAGAGTGTTAGATCTATCATCATGAGCCATCAATGACTCTTGCAAGAGTAAGGCTAAGTAGAAGCTATTAGATTCATGTAGATTATCAAATAAGAAGTTAAACTAGTTAGTGGTTAGTAGTTAGTTGCCATGAGAGAAAAGATTAGGCAAACATGTAAAAGGAGTTAGAGAGAAGAAAATAAAGAGCGATAAAGAGAGAATCTTTCATAGATTGTCACCTCCTATTACAAAAACTCTTGCTTTCAAATCATATACCACTCTCTCTCCTATTACAAGATCTAAAAGAAAGGAAAATTACAAAGATGACGAAGAAGAACTAATCTAAACTAAACTACCCTAAACTACAACATGAAAAAACTACGCTACTCTCTGTATATCCCCTCTCTGAAAAACCCCAAGGGCTATTTATAGGCACCAGGGGGAAGGGGCCAGGGGCAAACCCTGGCCCAAAGTACGGGCGCGGCCGCACCGTATGGCCACAAAAATGTGACTATAGCCGCGTTTTCGCGGCTTTTCTAGAGCTACACGCGGCGCTTTCTGTCGCGCTCTATCGCGTCTGTCCCCTGCCAGTTGCAGGTCCCGCTTTCTAATTTTTGGCCCCTGATTTTGACGAATCAGTTCTCCAAAGTCAATGACTATATTATAGGCCTTTAATCACCCATTAAATGGTGATTTAGGATTTTCTTCTTCATTGCACACCATGAACCTAGAAACATACAAGAGAGGTGTTATTAGCAGAATTTAATATGAAATAAATGTGAAGATGTGGTATGAAATATGTAATTTTAGAGACTAATCACTTCGCTGACGAACTGAAACCCATTATCATAGACGATCTGTCGTGGCACGCCAAAGCAGTAGACCACGTGATATTTAATGAACTTGATCATGTCAGATGTCTACCTCTCTCAAGGGGATAGCCTCCACCTACTTAGAGAAGTAATCAGTTATGGCTGATTACACACATTTATTGCATTATTCTTTATTACATTCCACATTTATCTCATATAATAAATCTACTAAATTTTTTGTCTTAAATGTCTATTTTGCAGAAGATAATCATAGGGAGAAAGAGGATAAAATCAAATAAATATCAGTTAAATTTAGATTTAACTAGATTTATTTTGTTAGAGGAGGATGATCCCAAATTCAGTTGGTTAAATTATATTTTTGGTGAATCAAGTGGTTAAAGTTAAAGATCAACCAAGGATAACATCAAATACAGAGTCCAAATCTAAAGGGATAAATGGATAGAGAGAAGATCAACGGATGAGATGAAGCAATTCTGACTCAGATTCTGGCTGAATACATTTTAGCATTTTGAATTATAACTTTCGGTACAAGAACTCAACTCTGATGATTCAAGATGATCTAGAAAGAGGACTTAAAGAGATATAACTTTTAAGTTGATCATTTTTTCTAATTCTGTCATTTAATAAGTTATATTTAGCAATTAATACGCCAATAAGTTACAAATCAGAACTGAATATTCACATCAAATCAAGTTTGGAGATAAGAAAAGTTTCAAATTCAGAAATAGCCAACTTCCTTTATCTTCGTACTCCTATACCCTCTGCATTTCTCCTATAAATACCTGCAATCTCAAAGGCAAAAAAGGGAGGACCATGCAGAGATAGAATTTAGTCCACGTTTTCATTCTTTTTAGTGTAGGTTTTTATTTTCTTTTCATTTAATTTTTATTTCTATGTAAGTATAGTTTAGACTGAGATTCATGGAAGTAAGAGAGCGAAACTTATATTGAGAGTGACACCGATGTACCTCCACCTTTCTTCCATCGTTTCTGCAAGCAATAAAAGGTAATTTTTTTATGTTTATTTTTACTTTTGTTTTCTTCTTCTTCTTTCTACTTTTCCTCTTTTCGTTATGATGAGCATTCAAGTGAATCTAGAAGCATTAGTATAGTCATGTTTGTGTGAGTACCAACGATATTACATGATGATGTTCACCGTCTCAAGATTCCATATCATTTCATTCTTATTCGTCTTGATGATTTAATGCGAATGGGGACTGAGCTCGATCTTTTGTTTTATGCGTTGAATGCCTCTTGCAAGGGTCTAGGTAAGTCATAAACCAGAGGAGTAAGTATTTCTTTAATCTTTTCTTTCTTTTCTTTTATTTCTTTAGTTTAGATCACCAACACCAACACACCCACTCGTTCATCACTCATTTCGATTTCTTTGTATATGTCTATTTTCTGGTTTCTCCACCTTCTCATTCTACCACTTTCTTCCTAACTTGACTTTAACTCTTTTTCACTTTTCTTTTTAGAACTAAAAGAAGATCTTAACAATACTTTGTAGCCTAAAGAGAACTTACTAAAAAGCTTCTATCGCTAGTCCCTCCTTGTGGATCACGACCCGCATAGCCACTTGCTATAGTGGTAGAATTGAGCACTTGCACATCTCTATTTTAAAGTTCTAAAATTCTGTATTTTGTGTGCAGGTTTTAAACTCAATCAAATTTTGGCATCGTTACTGGGGAGGGACGGTAAGTTATTCTCTTTTTAGATTTACATTTTTGATTAACTTTTTTCTTGGTTTTGGTGTACAGATTTAACAATAAGGAACTTTTGTTGTAGTGGACATATAAGTGGCCTTGAACTCTGCTCAAGAAAGCAGAGCCAAGAAGCCCTCAGATTTGTTATAGTCCTGTGGCGATCTAAGTGAACTACTAACCTGTATTTTCTGCAGGTTAGCTGAATTGCAAAGTTTAATATCTGTAACTATTAATTTTCTTGTTTGTCTCACTGTGCTTCCTTTCTAACCTCAACAGTAAAATGATGTTTGTTAAATGCTAAAAACGGTTTAGACTTTGCATTTAGGTACGTGTCTAATTCATTTACATTTTACATTACTGTTGAAGAGTTCTAGAGTAAAATGTACGTTTGCATGGCATATAGTTTAAGAAACATTCTTCAGTGATATTTTTCTTGTTGAATATTACTTTTTTTTATCCTGCACACTTTGCACAATCAATCTTAAGGGCTTGTCCTATAAATAAGATAAGGTGGGAAAGTCATTACCCTCCCTTAGCCCACAAACAATCTCCTCAATCACTAACCCAAGTCTAACTAAAACTGATTAGACGTTGGCCTTAGGGACATCTCGACTCAATTAGAAGATTATCCTAAGGGGGAAGGGTTTAGAATTTGACTCCTGCCAAATCAGTGTCTAAGGAAAGGGATTAAGGGCGAAACCTCGAAGGCTAGTGGTTTGGCTTAATTAGGCCCGTCACTTTTGTGCGGATACCTCCCACAATCTTACCCTGACCTACCTGATTAGCTTGTGGTCAAAGTCTGCATTATACTCCCGTGGATAGTCTAACCAGTTAGGAGTCGTCTAAGTCAAAGGTCAACCCTAACTTAGTTTAGAATTTTTTTCTATGTTTGCTTATTTGTTTGTGTTTTATTGTATGATATGGCTTATAACAATATTTTTCCAATTTTAATGGTAATCCATATTACAACTCTTTTTCGGATATTACCAATCCGGCATATCATAAATTTAACAAACCTAGTGTGCCGGATTGGTCTTATCCAAATCAATATAACCCATGCCCCCAATCTTATAACCATAGTTTTCAGAATAATTTCAACTCTTCACAGAGTCATTGGGGATTCACCTCCCCAGAGTCAAATTTTCAACCAACTTGTCCTCCTTATCCACCTTGTCCACAATATTTCCAAGATTCATACTCAGTTCAACCTGTCAAAATAGAAAACCATTAATTTTGGAAATGAGTATGCGTGAGTCCAAACAACAATCATATAATCTGATGGACTTACAATTTCACCACCAATTCCAAAATAACACTTCATCTTTTCAAGACCAATCGCAATAAAACGATGAACCAATCAACTATGAAAAGATGCTTGAAGCCATGACTCAGGCTCAAAACGCTCGTAATCATGACATAGATATGATGGTTGAAACTCTACGTTCTCACCGTTTTGTCAGTTCTGATGTCGCTAACCATTCTGTTAGAGCCGAAGAGTCATGTTGTTCTGGAAAACAAGGTTTCATTTCAGCATAATCATTTGAACTTACCCAAACTCTAATTTTGAAAGTGACATTGATAGTTTGGAAAGTTATCCCTTTCCTGAAATTGAACTTGAGAATGAATATGATCATGAACCTCAACTTAGTAATTCAATTCTACTTCCTAATTCAATTATGACTCAGGTGTCTTCACCTGATTTCAATCTTTTCCCGAGTCAACATTGGATCCTGTGTCAATTCATAATGAAATTGAATCACCCATCTTTGATGATCATCATATTGAACTTGACTAATTTCATACTTTTGAAAGTCTCAATGACAAATTGGCAAATTCTCATTTTCATGAAATTTAACTCAATGAGAAATGTGACCAAGATTTTTAATTTTGTGATCTAGTTCAAATTCCCAAATCAATATTGACTCTTGTTTTGTTACCCGACTTGAGTAAAATTTTAGAGTCAGTTTTGATTCCTACACCTGTCATTTTTGAACTTGAATCACCAATATTAAGTCACATTCCATTGTGAGAGAATGAATGTGGACTTGAGTTTCAACTTTTTGATTTGGACCCACTTTCTGAACCAATCTCGACTCTTGAACATTTACTTGACTTAAGTCACTTTCATGAGTCGGTATTAGTTCCCGTACTTCCTAAGTCCAAGTCAATCATTCTATCTTTTCACACTCCATTTTGGGACAAGGCGGTTGACAAAATTGACTCTGAAATTAATTATGGAATTTAGAAATTAGATGGGGCAAAATTTTTAATAGAAATCGTTCATATATACATCATTTTAGTGGGTTATATAAGAGAGATTTCTGGTGGGTTCCTCCGAACTCCACGAAAGTCGATTGGGCCGCATTTCATGGACCAATCAGACCACCACCGGAACCACCACCTTAAAGTAGTATTTTCCTTCCTTTTCTTCTTTTTCATGCATCCATGTATTAATTCATACAATGAGGACAATGCATGAGATATGTATAGGAGAGAGTTTTAACATAACTTAGGTTTTCTTTTTATTAAAAAATAAAAAAAATTAACATTTTCTTTACTTTTAAAGAACTTTTTGATAATAGAAACAATATTTTGATATATTTTTGCAAGAAATTAAGTCAATTTTAAGGAATAGGAAAATCAAAATTAGGATTTCTTATACTTGATCAAAATAAGATTATTTGTTTAATTTTTAGGGATAGGAAGAAAATTTGTCAAAGTAATTTAGTCTTGATCTTTACCTTGATGAAATATGCACACTTCATACACTTACAGACTTAGGGTTCAAAAACAAAGATTCTTATGCCTTAAAAAAATAAAAATATATATATAAAAGATAAACAAATCTAATTATTGATTAGCTAGGTGCATTGGCCTAAGTAAGCCTTGGTATTTATGCGAAAGATGATTAGATAAGTTTAAGAAAAATATATATATATTTAAAATCCTCTGATTAAGCTGGGTATTTGTGCCTAATAAAGCATAAGTATTCACGCCTAAAAGCGGTTCATATAATAAAATCTTTAGTTTTGTGGCCTTATTTGCTCAAGTCCTTAAGTCCTTGTGGTGTTTTCTCACCCGGTACCCTAAGACCGTTTAGTTTGGGAGTCATCGATTAAAGGCTCGTTACATAGGAAGATTAGAAAGCATAATAGAAATAAGGGATGATACCACTAATATATATATATATATATATATATATATATATATATATATATATATATATATATATATATATATATATATATATATATATATATATATATATATAAGGCATAAGAGTTAGAGTTAAAGAACCCTTAGTCAAAGTTTTCACGGTCACAAGGTGCATATGACTCAGGGTAAAGTAATAGACTAGATGAGAACATTTTGACTCCTTACTTTGATTGATAACAAATTTTTGAATAGTGGCTAAGTTTAAGAATGAAAATTTCAATTTTCCTATAACTTATAGATTACTTAAAATTTACAATAATATTTCAAATATTTTTCTTTCAAATGTGTTTTCAAAATTATAACATTTTTCTCTTTCTTTACAGATTTTGTGGGTGTAATCCACTGAAAACTCTCATGAGACAAAACTTATCCTCTAGGGGTAACCTAGAGGTTTAACGGCGTGTTGCACATGCTCAGTGCAATTGCGTGACCTGCGAAAGTAGTCTAATAATTTTTTGTTTAGTTATTTTACTCGAGGACGAGCAAAAGGTAGGTGTGGGGGTATGTTTGCACACATTTATTGCATTATTCTTTATTATATTTCACATTTACCATGTAATAAATCTGCTAAATTCATTATCTTAAATGTCTATTTTATAAAAGATAATCATATGGAGAAAAAGGATAAAATCAAATAAATATCAATTAAATTCAGATTTAACTAGATTTATTTGGTTAGAGGAGGATGATTCCAAATCCAGTTGGTTAAATTTAGTTTTTGGTAAATCAAGTGGTTAAAGCTAAAGATCAACCGAGGATAACATCAAATGCAGAGTCCAAATCTAAAGGGATAAATCGATAGAGAGAAGATCAACGGATGAGATGAAGCAATTCTAACTCAGATTCTGGCTGGATACATTTTAGTATTTGAATTATAACTTTTGCTATAAGAACTCAAATCTAGTGATTCAAGATTATCCAGAAAGATAACTTAAAGGGCTACAATGCTTAAGTTGATCATTATTTCTAATTCTATAATTTGATAAGTTATATTTAGCAATTAATACGCCAATAAGTTACAGATCAGAACTGAATATCCACATCAAATCAGGTTTGGAGATAAGGGAAGGATTCAAATTCAGAAATAGCCAACTTTCCTTATCTTCATACTTCTCTACCCTCTGCATTTCTCCTATAAATACCTGCAATCTCAAAGGCAAAAAAGGTAGGGCCATGCAGAGATAAAATTTAGTCTATGTTTTCATTCTTTTTTGTGTAGGTTTTTATTTTCTTTTCATGTAATTTTTATTTCTTTGTAAGTATAATTTAGACTGAGATTCATGTAAGAGAGAGAGAGAGGCTTATGTTGAGAGTGACACTGATGTACCTCCTCCTTTCTTCCATCATTTTTGCAAGCAATAAAAGGTAAATTTTTTTTTATGTTTGTCTTTACTTTTGTTTTCTTCTTCTTCTTTTTACTTTTTGTCTTTTAGTTATGATGAGCATTCAAGTGAATCTAGAAGCATCAGTATAGTCAGGTTTGTGTAAGTGCCAATGATATTACATGATGATGTTCTTCTCCTCAAGGTTCCGTATCATTTCATTCTTGTTCGTCTTGATGATGTAATGCGAATGGGGACTGAGCTCGATCTTACGTTTTATGCATTGAATGCCTCTGAAGCAAGATAGAACATGCAAGGTTCCAGGTAAGTCATCAACCAAATGAGGTAAGTATTTCTTTAATCTTTTTTCTTTTCTTTTATTTCTTAGTTTAGATCACCAACACCAAGAACACCCAAATCTTTCATCACTTATTTCGATTTCTTTATATATGTCTATTTTCTATTTTTCTCCATCTTCTCATTCTACAACTTTCTTCCTAACTTGACTTTAACTCTTTTTCACTTTTCTTTTTAAGAACTAAAATAAGATCTTTAACCATACTTTATAGCCTAAAAGAGAACTCACTAAAAAGGTTCTATCGCTAGCCCTTCCTTGTGGATCACGACCCGCATAGCCACTTGCTATAGCAGTAGAATTGAGCACTTGCACGTCTCTATCTTAAAGGTCTGAAATTCTGTATTTTGTGTGCAGGTTTTAAACTCAATCAATGGCTAAGATAAATCGGTGTCCTTTAGATGAATGTGGGCTGATAGGACCAACACTTCCATTCCCCACATTCCGAATGGCCAGGAAGAAGTTATAGGGCGAAGATGTCTTGGTGCCTGGTGAATGAAGTTGCCATGGATCTGACAAGCGTGGCATCGCTTAGCATAAGTGATGGCATCTGGGATCATTTTTGACTAATAATATCCAAGTCTTTGGAGTTGTCTTCAAGTTTTGGATCAGGTTAGTAAGCTCCACACATACTGTCATGAGCCTCTTTGAGTGTTTTCTGTGCCTCTTTATGTGACAAGAAGCGGAGGAGGATCCATCATGCGATCGGCGATGCAATATTCTTGTGATCGCATTATAGTAGAAATTAGGGGCTTTCCATTTAATGGTAGCTGCCTCTTTAGGGTCATCAGGAAAAATGCCGTACAATGCGTAGTCGATATACGAGAATCGCCAATCCCTGAGATCTGGACCTGCTGAAGTTTCTAGAGTTTTTTTGACTTGAAGTTTTCCTGCTGGAATCTGATCATTTTCAGGGCGAGTTTTGGACAGTACAAGTCATGATTGTAGATGAGTACTTTCTCTGCTACTTTGGTTGAAAGAGCCAAGGAAGCAAAAAGAGACGCCAGTACATCTGCGCGTATTTTGCTGGCGAGTTACATGGTCGATGTAGAAGTTTTTTAACCTCTCTACCATGTGGATGTTGCATTGTGATAGGGCACAAAGACTTTAAGTCTAACTTCGTACTCCCTGCGAACCTGGTTAACGATAAGATTTGAATCACCGTATGCTTTGAGATATTTAATGCCAATCTCATCGGTGATTTGCATCCCGATCAAGAGAACATTATATTCCACTACATTTTTAGAATATGGCTCAGTTAATGAGAATGCACGAGGGGTATGTAGTTCTGTGGGGAAACAAGTACTACCCCAACTCTTGCTATGATATTTTCTTGAGGACCCGTTCTTGATGCGCTGTCAAATAAGAGTTGCCACACCTATCCTTCGAAAGACGTCTAGGTCAACCAAACTTCAACGATCTCATCGGAAGATCTTCATAAGATTTTGGTTGCCCTTGGATCTGGATGCTCAGCCAAGAAGTTTACCATTGTCTGTCCCTTCACAGCATTTTGTGGAAGGAATTGCATCTATATTGAGAGAGCAACATGGCCCATTTTGCCAATCGGCCATTCATTGATGATGGCTTTGTCATAAACAATTTTAAAGAATTGACTTTTGATATGATGTGTATTGTTTGGCCCACCAAGTAGTGTCACGTCTTCTGGGCGACGAACACCAACGCCAAGCATTCTTTTTCGATCAGGTTGTTTTGATGTTCAGCTCCGATCATAGTTCTACTCCGGTAGTAGATTGCCTACTCGTGTCCCTGATTATTATTCTGAGCTTGTAAATCCCCTAGAGAATGATTCATAGCTTGAACGTATATTAGGAAAGGTTTTCCTAATACTAGAGCTGTAAGGATAGTTGGATGCATGAGGTACCATTTGATTTCCTCGAACGCTTGTTGGCAAACATCATCCCAAATGAATGAAACACCCTTTTTCATCAATTTGGTGAAGGGTTGGCATCGTCCTGAGAGAGTTGAGATAAATCTCCGAATATAGGCCAGTCGCCTATGCAATCCTCTAAGCTCCCTAAGATTGTTTGGAGGTTGAATTTCCTGAACAACGCGGACTTTCTCTGGGTCGAGGTGGATTCCTTTTGATGTTATGAAAAACCCTAGGAATTTATCGCTGGCTACCCCTAGAAAGATTTGGTGGGATTCATCTTTAATTGATGCACCCACATGATAGCGAATATTGCCTTCAGATTGCCATATGATCGCCTTTAGCACGACTTTTCACTGCAATATTGTCTACTAATTGTAAAAATGAAAGAACAATCAAAGAGTTAAGAATTTACCGTGTAGCTTGTGGCTAACGGGTCGTGTCCACGAGGAGGAATGCGATGAAAGCTTTTCGGCGTTTTGTTTAGTAGAAAAGAATTGTGTTCATTTTTTTAATGGAAAAGAGAATGGAAAGAAGGGAGATGATTAAAAGAGAAATTGCAACTTTGGAGAAGGCTTTGGAAAAAGTGATTTAAAAAACATTGAAAAGTGATTGGTTGTTTTTAATAAAGAAGAAAATCTGGGCTCACTATCTCATTACTCAACCGTTTGTTCTTCTATTGAAATCCTAAGTGCCTCAACTTTATCATAGGCAAAACTTAAGATTGACTTTAGAAAGTTTGAAGTAAAGCATATAAGATGGTTAGAAAAGTGAACTCTTTTCATTAAAAAATTGTTTTGAATCGAATGTTAAATCATCAAGCGTGAAGAAGCAAGTATGAATAAAAACAGTTCAAGAAACGTTCTTAAAATAAGTAAGAGTTTAAAAATCCAAGCCCATCCTCATGTGCCTTCAAGAATACTTTCAAGAAGAAAGGCCTTAAGTTAGGCATGCAAATGATTCATTGAATCTTTTTCATTAAAATCAGAAGAGAAGAAGAATTGGAGAGGTACAATAGTGAGCCCAGAAAATCGATTTAGCTACTCATGGAAGACAAAGAAAAATGCAAGTAAATAACGCAAGACATACCGTAAATGAGTGGAAGAAAAAGTAGCTCGATTCTTGTATTGATGTCACTTCAATCTTCAAGTACAAGCACTCAATTCCTCTCTCTCACAAGTATTTGCACTAAACTACAAATTGCAAAATAAAAATATAACTTTTGTACTATCTAACAAAGAGCTAAACCTTAAGGTATAAATAAAAATTCTAATCCTAGTTTTCGCTCACTTTTTCAGTGCAAAACCCTAGCTTTTATAGGCAAAACCTCAGAGGGAAGGGAGCGAGGAGATAAGGGGAGCAAACACTCCCCTTATCTCCACCAACAAGCCCCGGATCTGCGGCTTGGGCCGCGGATCCGCGGCCTGGATGTGGCCAATTGGCCACATCCAGGTGGAGGATCAGTTGGCGAGGATTTGGCTTCCCTTTTGTCTTGCTGGATTCACTGTTGCAACTCACAGATTTAAAGAAATGATCCTTGATTTGTTGGCTTCAACTGCTTGATTCAGGGAGATTCATTTCAACAGGTTTTCAACCTCTCTGATATGCCAAGATTTGCCCTGATTCCTTGATTTCGAATTTATTCTGAATTAAATCAGAATTTGATGGCCTTTTGGGCTTGTTTCTCCTTTCTTTTTTTTAGCAGTTGGGCCTACATTAAACAAAGAAGAAGAAGACTTATTAATAGGATTTATTAGCTAAAAAGTATAGTAAGGTGACATTGTATATGCAAAATATGTGACTGATCACACCCCCACACTTATCTTTTGCTCGCCCTCGAGCAAAACATCAGACTAATTCTAATCAATTTTTAGACCACTTTCGCAGGTCACTCGCTTGCACTGAGCATGTGCAACAAGCCGTTAAACCTCTAGGTTACCCTAGAGGACGAGTTTTGTCTCGTGAGGGTTTTTAGTGGATTGCAGCCACAAAATCCATAAAAATGTTAGTATTTTCGAAAAGTATTTTCAAAGGAGAAACATTTGAAGTATATTTGTAAGGCTTTAAGTAATATATAAGTTATAGGAATATCAAAATTTTCATTCCGAAACTCAGTCTATTCAAAAACATGTCATCAATCAAAGTAAGGAGTCATTTGTACCTCTCATCTAGTCTATTAATTTACCCTGAATCGTATGCACCATCGTGACTGTGAAGTTGACTTAGGGTTCTTTAACATTAACTCCTATGCCTTATTTATATTTATTTTTGGTGGAGTTTATTCCTCAATTTCATTAAGCTTTCTAATCTGCTTATGTAACGAGCCTTCAGTCGGTGACACCCAAATCGGACAATTTTAGGGCACCAGGTGAGAAAACACCCCTAAGGACTTAAACACTCGAGCAAATAAGGCCACGAAACCAAGGTTTTTATTTATAAAATGTACCCCTTTTAGGCGTGAATACTCATACTTCATGAGGTACAAATACCCAGCTTAATCAGAGGATTTATATATATATATATTTTCAAACTTATCTAGTTATCTTTTGCATAAATACCAAGGCTTGCTTAGGCCAAAGCACCTAGCTAATCAATAATTAGAATTTTTTTTACATATATTTTTTTATAAGGCCTAAGAGTCTTTGTTTTTAAACCCTAAGTGTGTAAGTGTATTTAGTGTGCATATTTCATCAAGGTAAATATCAAGACTAAATTATTTTCACAAATTTTTCTTCCTAACCCTAAAAATCAAACAGGTTATCTGACTTTGACCAAGTATAAGAAATCCTAATTATGATTTTCCTTTTCCTTTACAAAAAATATATCAAAATATTGTTCAAACCTTTCAAAAAGTTTTTTTTATATATTTTTTTTGTTGTTATATTAGTCATGTTAATGTTAACCCTCCCCCGCACTTATCTCATGCATTGTCCCCAACGTATGAAAGAAATTTATAGATGCATGAAATAAAATGGAAAAGAGGGAAGTTACTAATACACGGGGTCAAAAAGACCCATAGCCGTTTCATTTACTGGCACTGATTCCAAGAAAGGTTTAAGTATTGACCATTTAACTTAAAGTCAATTCCATTCTTGGTGTCACTAATCTTAACTGCACTGTGTGAAAACACGATTTGCCCAGTCCATCTTGATTTCAATTTTCCTGGAAAAAGGTGAAGCCTAGAATTATATAGTAAGACTTTTGTCTAGGGACAAAGGTTTTTTCTTGTGATGTGTTTATCATGAAAAATCTTAGCTCTATCTTTAGTGATCCTAGCATTTTCATAGGCCTCATTTCTTAACTCCTCTAATTCAGAAATTTGTAACTTCCGAAGATCACCGGCCTTAGTCAAGTCAAAATTCAACTACTTGATTGCCCATAAGGCCCGGTGCTCTAACTTAACGGGTAGATGACAAGCTTTACTATAGACTAACCTATAAGGAGACATTCCTAGAATCGTCTTGAAAGCGGTCCTGTAGGCCCATAGGGCATCTACAAGTTTGATGGACCAATCTTTCCTGTTTTGGTTCACAGTTTTCTCCAAGATAAGTTTGACTTGTCTATTGGAAACCTTAACTTGCCCACTGGTTTGAGGATGATAAGCTCTGGATAACTTGTGAGTTATGGCATACTTTCGCATAAGAGCTTCAAAGGATCTATTGCAAAAGTGAGTGCTATTATCACTGATGATAGCACGAGGGGTTCCGAAGCGTGAAAAAATGTTCTCTTTTAAAAACTTTATGACAACTTTGTAATCATTAGTTTTACAAGGAATGGCTTCACCCACTTGGACACATAATCCACAGCAACCAATATGTATTGGTTTTCAAATGAATTAGGAAATGGACCCATAAAGTCGATGCCCCAAACATCAAAGAGTTCTATTTCTAGAATTGGGTTGAGGGGCATCATATTTCGTTTTGAGATCCTTCCTATCATTTGGCATCTAGGGCACGTCTTGCAAAATTCATAGGCATCCTTGAATAAAGTGGGCCAGTTGAACCCGTTTTGTAGCACTTTTTCAGCAGTCTTGCAGGGACCAAAGTGTCCACCGCATGCGAGTTCGTGATAAAAGGATAGAACACTCTTAACCTCCTCATCGGGAAAGCATCTCCTAATAATTTTGTCAGAACAGTACTTAATAAGATACGGTTCCTCCCAAAGAAATGCCGGACTTGGGATAAGAACTGGTATATATCATTTTTGGACCAATGAGACGGAGTTTGGTTTGTGACTAAGTAATCACTATGTCAGCAAACCAAGGTTCCCTAGAGATAGCTAAGAGATTTTATCAGGAAAATCCTCATTTATGGGTAATTCGTTGCATGGAGAATTAGGGATTCGTGAGAGATGGTCAGCAACGATATTTTCTACGCCTTTCTTGTCTCGAATCTCAAGATTAAATTCTTGAAGAAGGAGGATCCAACGAATAAGTCAGGCTTGGCATCCTTCTTCATCATGAGGTACCTAAGCACAAAATGATCGGTGAAAATGGTGGTTTTGGACCCTAGTAGGTAGGGATGAAATTTCTCTAAGGCAAACACTACTATCAGGAATTCCTTTTCAGTCGTAGTGTAGTTCAATTAAGCATCGTTGAGAGTCCTACTAGAGTAGTAAATCACATGCTGCTTGTTATCAATGCATTGTCCTAGGATAGTGTCTATGGCAAAATTGGAAGCATCGCACATGATTTCTAACACTTAGACCAATCCGGTGCAGATATGCTTGGTGCAGAAATAAGCTCTCTCTTAAGCTTCTCCCAAGAATTCATGCATTCAGTATCAAAAGTGAAGGACACATCCTTAGCTAATAGATTAGTCGAGGGCCTAGCAATTTTGCTAAAATCCTTGATAAATCTTCGGTAGAAACTAACGTGTCCTAAAAAGGATCTAATGTCTGTTGGCCCAAGGTTACAATCACCCGTTTTATTGAGTTTTGATGATTACAAAACATATATAGTTATTTATACTAATCATGTTTATTGTTTAAGTGTGTTTCAGGGTTCTAAGGATTCATGGAGTGTTCTTCCCTAAAGGAAGGTTGTTTTGACTCAAGTCGGTTCATTTCGGTTCAAGCTACAAGTTTTCAAGATCACATATGGAGGAGCCCACTTGAAGACTTTGTAGTCACCTAGAACCTATGTAAGACATAGTTTGTTAAAGTTTGAGGTTGTGGTAAATTGGCTCAAGAACAGACACACATTGTCAAAAATACAGTTTCTAGTTTTTGGTATTTGATTTTAGTTGATGCCTTGATTTCTATACATGATTCAAATTTTTACAAATTTTATATCTTATTTATATCATGTATATCTATCTTTACAGCATGATACTTAGCCATATATCCCTACAAAATTAGTTTGAAAATTTTCCCAAGTCCAGAAAATTTCCGTATTCAAATCTGTTTCAGGTCTGGCGGTCGACCGGGCCAGTCGACCGGATCCATTTCGGGCTTGGCCGGTCGACCGAACCGGTCGATCGCGCCTTGTGTCTAGGGCGTGCACGTTTTGTGCACGTCTGTTGGTCAACCGATCGGTCGGCCGACTGAAAGCAGCTTGCTCTCTGTTTTTGGCCGGTCGACCGAGTCGGTCGACCGATAGCTCAAAATATTCGACCGACCGGTCGACCAAGTCCAACGCTAGTTGCCAATCGGACGGCGGTCGATCGATAGCCGTCTGCAGCGACCAAGGGCTCTTTCCTCATTGGTGATTTTCTAGTTTGATAGGCTTTTTTGTTGGCAGAAAATTCTGAAAAATTGGACTATTTTTAGACCAATCAAACTTAATTAAATCATGATTTTAATCCCTTCCCTTCCCTATAATAGAGGGAATTGGTCTCTTGCAAAAACATAAGAAATATACCTAGTTTTCAAGTTTTCAAAAGAAAGAAAAAGTTTCAAAAGCTCTCAATTCTCTAGTGCTTTCTTAGCTATTGTTTTTCAGTTGTGTTTGCAAGCAATTTTCATTTACAACTGAGTTTGTTTTTCTCACTACACTTCTAGAGCCAAAAATTCCCTCCTCATTCTATAAGGAAGTTGTAAAGAGAAAGTTTGTAAGAAGTTTGTGATCCTTTTGGTGATCACTTGGTTACTTGTTCCTTTTTGTTGAGATACCTCTTCGGTAGAGGATTGTATTGGTGGAGTTCGGTACTCCGGTCTTCGGTAGACCTTGTAAAGTTCCTCGGTGGATAGTGGAAACCCTTCACAGCGGTGAAGGCGAGGAGTAGAGCAGTGGATCGAACCTCGAAACAAATACTTTGTGTTTGCGATTGCTTTTGTTCTTGCTCTCTATTGCTCTTTATTTTTAGCTTATGTTATTACTTTCATTTCTTGTGATATATCTTGTGTGCACTTCATTATTGCTTCCAATTCATTTCTTGCTAACTTGTCGATCAATTCTCATACAATAAGATTGCAATACGCACCTCAAACTCTTATCTAGAGAAATCACGAGGAAGGAGTTCAGAACCCTTCACCGGGTATCCGGCTTCTAGTTTTGTTTTGGGCGATCGTTGCATCATATATTCATAACTTGTTTAAAAAGTTGTTAGATTAGCATTTACACCTATTCACCCCTCCTCTAGGTGTTTTTCAATTGGTATCAGAGCTTTGGTCTCTAGGCTCTTGGCTTAACAACCTTAGAGAGATCCTTTATTTGCTAATCATCTTATTCATTTTTCATACTCACTCACTTAGTAAAATGGCCGAAGGAATTAAGACCCCACCAAAGTTTGATGGCCTTAACTTTCCCATATGGAAAGTTAAGATGACCATTTTCTTGCAATCCCTAAGTAGCCGGGTTGCAAAGGTGGTGACCAAACCATTTAGTGCACCCACCGGTGATGAGGCCACTTGGACCGATATTGAGACTAAGGAATTTGCTGCTAATGCTAGGGCACACTATGCATTGCTTCAAGCACTTAATGATGATGATATCTCTAGAGTTATTCATTGTAAATCGGCATATGAAATTTGGTCTCACTTGCTTGTTACACATGAAGGGACCTCACAAGTTAAGAGGGCTAAGATAGACCTTCTTCGGTCCCAATTTGAAAATTTCTCTATGCAAGAAAATGAAACCATAGATGATATGGTTACAAGATTTACCAAGATTACTAATGGACTTTCTTCTCTAGGTGATGCTATTGACAACGACCAAAGAGTAAGAAAGATCATCCGGGCTCTTCCTTCTTCTTGGGAAGTAAAAGCTACTACCTTGAAGGAACTCAATGACAAGGAAGAGATGGAGCTTATAGGTCTCATTGGGAACCTCAAAACCCATGAGATGGAGAGAAAGGCAAGAGAAGATATGGCTCCCTCCAAAAAAAAAGTTATTGACTTCAAGAGTCAATCCTCATACTCTGACGAAGATGATGAGGAAGAAGATGATGAGGAGCTATCATTTCTTGTAAAGAACGTTCGGAGGATGTATAACAAGGCAAAGTTCCAAAATAGGAGGAGATGGCAAGGCAAAGAAGAGAAGAAAATTATTTGCTTCAATTGCCAAAGACTGGGTCATATTGTTGCGGAATGCCCGGATAAAGTCAAGCCCTCCACCTCCAGAAGCCTTACAAGAAGAAAGCATTGAAGGCTACATGGGATTCCGAGAGTGAATCCGAGGAGGAAGTTGACACCGCCAACATGTGCTTCATGACTAATGAAAGCACAAGCAAGGTAACTCCTAACACCTCTTCTTTTGATGATGAGCTTTCCATGGATGAATTAGGAGAAGCATTTGAGGAACTCTCACATAATTATGATTTTCTTAAGAAAAAATATTTGAAAATGAAAAGGAAAATGAGTCTCTTAATCACCAAGTTTTTACTCTTACTAAAGAAAAAGGTGAACTATTTTCTACTTTAGTTTCCACCCAAAAAGATTTTGATAACTTAAGATTTCTTGCAAAGGTAAGTTTCCACAAGTTGATAAAAATGAAATTACCATGCTAAAAGAAAAAATAATTCATTAGGAGTAGTTTTGAAAAGTGTGAATTTGATAAGAATAGACTTGAGGCTATTGATTGGTCGCTAATGTTCCATATTTAGTATCATATTTCCATACTTATTCAAGAATAAAACTTTGCATTGTCTTAATTAATTGCTTAATTTATTTACAGGCCAATTCTTTAAGGAGATGAAGAGAAATGAGCCCAAAGCCCACCAAATTCTGAATTAAATCAGAATTAATTCGCACTCAGTAAATCAGGGCAAAATCAAGAGGTTGAAAACCGGTTGAGAAGAATCCTCTCAGAATCGATCGGTTAAAGCCAAGAATCCAAGGCCATTTCGTCAGAATTTAGGACTCAAACTGAAAACCAACTCCAGATAAAGTCAGAGGGCGAAACCAGGGCAACCCACCAACAGGGTGTGGCCACCTGGCCACATCCTGGCCGCAGAAACGCGGCCCAAGCCGTAAGGTTGGGGAGTTAGGGGGAGCGTTTGCTCCCCCGATCTCCCCGGGATCCTGCACACTGAGTTTTTTGCCTATAAAAGGCCATTCTTTGTGCTGAAATGGGACGACCATGCAGAGATAGGATTTAGCCTAGTTTTCATTTTGTAGTTTAGGTTTTTCTTTTCTTTTTATGTAATTTGTATGTAAGCTTAGGATAGATGAAGATTCATGTAAGTAAGAGAGAGAGGCTGATGTTGAGAGTGACACCGATGTATCCTCCTCCTTTCTTCCATTGTTTCTGCAAGTAATAAAGGTAAATGCTTCTTTTTATGTTCGTATTTTCTTTTGTTTCCATCTTTCTCTTTCTACTTTACCTCCTTTGTTTTTGATGAGTTTGCAAGTGAAGCCAGAAGCGTAAGTATAATGATGCTTTGTAAGTGCCAACGATAGTTCATGAAGACAATCTCCTCCTCAAGATCCATATCACTTCATGCTTGCTAGGACTTGATGATATAATGCGAACGGGGACTGAGCTTGATCCTATGATATATGCGTTGAACGCCTCCAAGCAAGGTAGAACATGCAAAGGTTTCCAGGTAAGACATCAACCAAACTAGGTGAGTATTTCTTCAACCTTCTTTCTTTTCTTTTATTTCTTTAGTATAGATCACCACTTCTTCCAACTCTTTCTTTTCAACTCATTTGTACATAGTCAATTTCTATTTCTCTCCACTTTCTCATTCTACCATTTTCTTTTTAACTTTAACATAACTCTTTTTTCTCTTTTCTTTTTAAGAAACAAAGAAGAATCTTCATTTTATCTTCATTAAGATTTCAATAAAGAAACGTAAACGCTTCTATCGCAAAACCCTCCTTGTGGATCACGACCCGCATAGCCACTTGCTATAGCGGTAAGAATTGAGCACTTGCACATCTTCATTCTAAATCTGAAATTCCTTATTTTGTGTGTAGGCTTTGCCTCAATGAAATTTTGGCGTCGTTGCCGGGGGGGGGTAACGTTTTTATTGAAATCTGATTTTTATTGAAATTTTTTAGAACTAAAACGAATTTTCTTCTCTGTTGCAGGTTATAGGGCAAGCAAAGCAGGAAATTAAGATTGCAGTAACATATAAGTGGTATTGGGCCTCTGCTCTAGAAAGCAGAGACCAATTACCCTCTGCTTTGCCACATTTTCGCGGCCAAAGCCTTCGATCCGCGCAAATAAGAGTTGACTACTAATAGGTTTTGTGCAGGGTTGCTTGCTTTGCAAAAACATAGCTTGCTGCAACTTTATTTCTTATATTCCATCACCATAAACCTGCTAATAAACCAACAGTAAAATACTTGTTGAAAAAGATAAAAAATTTGATTAGACGTTTGCATTTTAGGCACGTGTCTTTTCAATTCATTTATTTTTACTGTTGAAGAGTGCTGGAGCAAGGTACGTTTGCATTGCATGTAGAATAGGACTCATCTCTTGGTTGATTTTCATTGCTTTGAGTGAATCTTATTTACATATCTTGTACACTTGCACAAACTTATCTTAAGGGTACTAACCCATAACAAGATAAGGTGGGGATTTAATCACCCTTCCTTAGCCCGAAAATCAGATTCCAAGCACTCACTAACCCAAGCCTAACTAAAAATGAGTAGACGTTGGCCCTAGGGACATCTCGGAATCAATTAGGAGATTATCCTAAGGGGGAAAAGTGTTGGAATTTGACTCCTGCAAAATCAGTGTCGAGGAAAGGGATATCCCCAAGAGTCATACTCAGTTCCACCAGTCCCCCTTATCCACCTAGTCCGCAATATCCCCAAGAGTCATACTCAGTTCCACCAGTCCAAAATAGAAAACCATCAATTTTGGAAAGGAGTATGCGTGAGTCCAAACAACAATCACAAAATCTGATGGACTCACAATTTCACTATCACTTCCAGACAACACTTCATCTTTTCATCAAAATAATGAATCCATCAACTATGAAAAGATGCTTGAAGCCATGACTCATGCTCAAAATGCTCGAAATCGTGACATAGATATGATGGTCGAATCTCTACGTTCTCACTGTTTGACCAGTTCTGATGTCACTAACCATTCTGTTAGAGCCGAAGAGTCATGTAGTTTTGGAAATCAAGATTCCATTTCAGAACAGTCATTTGAACTTGCCCAAACTCCAAATATTATTGATAGTTTAGCAAGTTTTCCCTTGCCTGAAATCGAACTTGAAAATGAATATGATCATGAAACCCAACTTAGGGATTCAATTTTACTTCCTGATTCAATAATGACTCCGGTATCTTCACCTGATTTTAATCTTTCCCCGAGTCAACATTGGATCCTGTGCCAATTCATCATGAAATTGAATCACCCATTTTTGATGATCATATTGAACTTGACCAATTTTACACTTTTGAAAATCCTATTGACAAATTGGCAAGTTCTCATTTTTTTGATATTGAACTCAATGAGATATGTGACCTAGATTTTCAAATCTGTGATCTAGTTTAACTTTCTGAATCAATCTTGACTCCTGTTTTGTTACCAAACTTGAGTAATATGTTAGAGTCAGTTTTGATTCCCCCACCTATCATTCCTGAACATGAATCACCAATATTAAGTCACATTCCATTGTTGGAAAATCAATGTGGACTTGAGTTTCAACTTCTTGACTTGGACACACTTCTTGAACCAGTCTCGACTCTTGAACCTTTACTTGACTTAAGTCACCTTCCTGAGTCAGTATTAGTTCCTATACTTCCTGAGTCCAAGTCAACCGTTCTATCATTTCATACTCCATTTTGGGACAAGGTGGTTGACAAATTTGACTCCGAAATCAATTATGGAATTTGGAAATTAGATGGGGTAGAATACTTAATAAAAATCCTTCATGGATACACAATTTTAATGGGTTATATTAGTGAAATTTCTGGTGGGTTCCTCCGAACCCAACGAAAAGTCCATTGGGCCGCATTTCGTGGACAATTCAGACCACCACCGGAACCACCACCTTAAGGTAACATTTTCCTTCCTTTTTTTTTCATGCATCTATGCATTAATTCATACATTGAGGACAATGCATGAGATAGGTGTGGGGGAGGGTTCTAACATAACTTAGGTTTTTTTCTTTTTATTAAAAAAATTTAACATTTTCTTTACTTTTAAAAAACTTTTTGAAAATAGAAATAATATTTTGACATATTTTTTGTAAGAAATTAAGTTAATTTTAAGGAATAGGAAAATCTAGATTAGGATTTCTTATACTTGGTCAAAATAAGATTATTTGTTTGATTTTTAGGGTTAGGAAGCTAATTTGTCAAAGTAATTTAGTCTTGATCTTTACCTTGATGAAATATGCACACTTCATACACTTACACACTTAAGGTTCAAAACAAAGATTCTTATGCCTTATAAAAAAAAAGAGAAAAACAAGTCTAATTACTGATTAGCTAGGTGCTTTGGCCTAAGCAAGCCTTAGTATTTATTCGAAAAATGATTAGATAAGTTTGAAAAGAAAAAATATATATAAAAATCCTCTGATTAAGCAAGGTATTTGTGCCTAATAAAGCATAAGTATTCACGCCTAAAAGAGGTTCAAATAATAAAATCCATAGTTTTGTGGCCTTGTTTGCTCGAGTCCTTAAGTCCTTGGGGTGTTTTCTCACCCGGTGCCCTAAGGCCATTTGGTTTGGGAGTCATCGATTAAAGGCTCGTTACATGGGCAGATTAGAAAGCCTAATAGAACTAGGAATAATACCAAAAAAAAAGTATATATATATATATAAATAAATAAGGCATAAGAGTTAGAGTTAATGAACCCTTAGTCAAAATTTTCACAGTCACAAGGTGCATATGACTTAGGGTAAAGTAATAGACTAGATGAGAAGTACAATTTGACTCCTTACTTTGATTGATAACAAATTTTTGAATAGAGACTAAGTTTAGGAATGAAAATTCAGTTTTCCAATAACTTATAGATTGCTTAAATCTTACAATTATATTTCAAATATTCTTCTCTTTCAAAATGCTTTTCGAAAATACTAACTCTTTATTTCCCTTTCTTTATGAATTTTGTGGTGTAATCCACTAAAAACCCTCACGAGACAAAACTCGTCCTCTAGGGGAAACATAGAGGTTTAACGGCTTGTTGCACATGCTCAGTGCAATCGCGTGACCTGCGAAAGTGGTCTAATAATCCTTAGTATAGTTTAGTTGTTTTGCTCGAGGACAAGCAAAAGATAGGTATGGGGTGTGATTGGTCGCTAATGTTGCATATTTAGTATCATATTTCCATACTTATTCTAGAATAAAACTTTGCATTGTCTTAATTAATTGCTTAATTTATTTGCAGGCCCATTCTTTAAGGAGATGAAGAGAAATGAGCCCAAAGCCCACCAAAATTCTGAATTAAATCAGAATTATTTCGCACTCAGTAAATCAGGGCAAAATCAAGAGGTTGAAAACCGGTTGAGAAGAATCCTCTAAGAATCGATCGGTTAAAGCCAAGAATCCAAGGCCATTTCGTCAGAATCCGGGACTCAAACTGAAAAACCAACTCCAGATAAAGTCAGAGGGCGAAACTAGGGCAACCCACCAATAGGGTGTGGCCACCTGGCCACACCCTGGCCGCGAAAACGCGGCCAAGCTGCGTTTCCGCGGCAAGGTTGGGGAGCTAGGGGGAGCGTTTGTTCCCCCGATCTCCCCGGGATCCTGCACACTGGGTTTTTTGCCAATAAAAGGCCATTCTTTGTGCTGAAAAGGGACGACCATGCAGAGATAGGATTTAGCCTAGTTTTCATTTTGTAGTTTAGGTTTTTCTTTTCTTTTTATGTAATTTGTATGTAAACTTAGGATAGATGAAGATTCATGTAAGTAAGAGAGAGAGGCTGATGTTGAGAGTGACACTGATGTACCCTCCTCCTTTCTTCCATTGTTTCTGCAAGTAATAAAGGTAAATGCTTCTTTTTATGTTCGTATTTTCTTTTTTTTCCATCTTTCTCTTTCTACTTTACCTCCTTTGTTTTTGTTGAGTTTGCAAGTGAAGCCAGAAGCATAAGTATAACGATGCTTTGTGAGTGCCAACGATAGGTCATGAAGACGATCTCCTCCTCAAGATCCGTATCACTTCATGCTTGCTAGGACTTGATGATATAATGCGAACGGGGACTGAGCTCGATCCTATGATCTATGCGTTGAACGCCTCCAAGCAAGGTAGAACATGCAAAGGTTTCCAAGTAAGACATCAACCAAACTAGGTGAGTATTTCTTCAACCTTCTTTCTTTTCTTTTATTTCTTTAGTATAGATCACCACTTCTTCCAACTCTTTCTTTTAAACTCATTTGTACATAGTCGCTTTCTAATTCTCTCCACTTTCTCATTCTACCATTTTCTTTTTAGCTTTAACATAACTCTTTTTTCTCTTTTCTTTTTAAGAAACAAAGAAGAATCTTCGTTTTATCTTCATTAAGATTTCAATAAAGAAATGTAAACGCTTCTATCGCAAAACCCTCCTTGCGGATCACGACCCGCATAGCCACTTGCTATAGCGGTAAGAATTGAGCACTTGCACATCTTCATTCTAAATCTGAAATTCCTTATTTTGTGTGCAGGTTTTGCCTTAATCAACTTTTGGCGCCGTTGCCAGGGAGGGTAACGTTTTTATTGAAATCTGATTTTTATTGAAAATTTTTTAGAACTAAAATGAATTTTCTTCTCTGTTGCAGGTTATAGGGCAAGCAAGGTAGGAAATTAAGATTGCAGTAACATATAAGTGGTATTGGGCCTCTGCTCTAGAAAGCAGAGACCAATTACCCTCTGCTTTGCCGCATTTTCGCGGCCAAAGCCGCGGATCCTTTGCAAAGAAGAGTTGACTACTAATAGGTTTTGTGCAGGGTTGCTTGCTTTGCAAAAACATAGCTTGCTGCAACTTTATTTCTTATATTCCATCACTATAAACCTGCTAATAAACCAACAGTAAAATACTTGTTGAAAAAGATTAAAAAATTTGATTAGACGTTTGCATTTTAGGCACGTGTCTTTTCAATTCATTTATTTTTACTGTTGAAGAGTGCTGGAGCAAGGTACATTCGCATTGCATGTAGAATAAGACTCATCTCTTGGTTGATTTTCATTGCTTTGAGTGAATCTTATTTACATATTTGTACACTTGCACAAACTTATCTTAAGGGCACTAACCCATAACAAGATAAGGTGGGGATTTAATCACCCTTCCTTAGCCCGAAAATAAGATTCCAAGCACTCACTAACCCAAGCCTAACTAAAAATGAGTAGACGTTGGCCCTAGGGACATCTCGAACTCAATTAGGAGATTATCCTAAGGGGAAAGGTGTTGGAATTTGACTCCTGCAAAATCAGTGTCGAGGAAAGGGATTAAGGGCCGAAAGCCTGAAGGTTGGCGGTTATTTAATTAAGGAACGTCTTTGACGGAAAACCTCCCACCAACCTTGCCCTGACCTGGCTGATTAGCTTATGGTCAAAGTCTGTATTAGACCTCCCGTGGATAGTCTAATCAGTTAGGAGTCGTCTAGGTCATAGGTCTACCCTAACTTAGTTAGAATTTTCTCTTTCTATTTGTTTGCTTATTTGTTTATTTTTTCTTTCTTTTTTGTATTCTATTGTGTGATATGGCTTATAATTTTTTCAACTTTAATAATAATCCAAATAACACACCGAGTTCATTTTTGGATATTACCAACCCGGCATATCATGACTTTAATCAACCTAGTGTGCCGGATTGGTCTTATCCGAACCAATATAACCCATGCCCCCAATCTAATAACTATAATTTCCATAATAATTTCAACTCTTCACCGAGTCAGTGGGGATTCACCTCCCCCGAGCATAATTTTCAACCAACTTGTCCCCCTTATCCACCTAGTCCACAATATCCCCAAGAGTCATACTCAGTTCCACCAGTCCAAAATAGAAAACCATCAATTTTGGAAAGGAGTATGCGTGAGTCCAAACAACAATCACAAAATCTGATGGACTCACAATTTCACTACCACTTCCAAGACAACACTTCATCTTTTCATTAAAACAATGAATCCATCAACTATGAAAAGATGCTTGAAGCCATGACTCATGCTCAAAATGCTTGAAATCGTGACATAGATATGATGGTCGAATCTCTACGTTCTCACCGTTTGACCAGTTCTGATGTCACTAACCATTCTGTTAGAGCCGAAGAGTCATGTAGTTTTAGAAATCAAGGTTCCATTTCAGAACAGTCATTTGAACTTGCCCAAACTCCAAATAATATTGATAGTTTGGCAAGTTATCCCTTACCTGAAATCGAACTTGAAAATGAATATGATCATGAACCCCAACTTAGGGATTCAATTTTACTTCCTGATTCAATAATGACTCCGGTATCTTCACCTGATTTTAATCTTTTCCCCGAGTCAACATTGGATCCTGTGCCAATTCATCATGAAATTGAATCACCCATTTTTGATGATCATATTGAACTTGACCAATTTTACACTTTTGAAAATCCTATTGACAAATTGGCAAGTTCTCATTTTTTTGATATTGAACTCAATGAGATATGTGACCTAGATTTTCAAATCTGTGATCCAGTTCAACTTTCTGAATCAATCTTGACTCCTGTTTTGTTACCAAACTTGAGTAATATGTTAGAGTCAGTTTTGATTCCCCCACCTATCATTCCTGAACATGAATCACCAATATTAAGTCACATTCCATTGTTGGAAAATCAATGTGGACTTGAGTTTCAACTTCTTGACTTGGACACACTTCTTGAACCAGTCTCGACTCCTGAACCTTTACTTGACTTAAGTCACCTTCCTGAGTCGGTATTAGTTCCTATACTTCCTGAGTCCAAGTCAACCGTTCTATCATTTCATACTCCATTTTGGGACAAGGTGGTTGACAAATTTGACTCCGAAATCAATTATGGAATTTGGAAATTAGATGGGGTCAAATACTTAATAAAAATTCTTCATGGATACACAATTTTAATGGGTTATATTAGTGAAATTTCTGGTGGGTTCCTCCGAACCCAACGAAAAGTCGATTGGGCTGCATTTCGTGGACCAATTTGACCACCACCGGAACCACCACCTTAAGGTAACATTTTCCTTCCCTTTCTTCTTTTTCATGCATCTATGCATTAATTCATACATTGAGGACAATGCATGAGATAGGTGTGGGGGAGGGTTCTAACATAACTTAGGTTTTTTTTTAATTAAAAAAAGAATTAACATTTTCTTTACTTTTAAAAAGTTTTTGAAAACAGAAATAATATTTTGACATATTTTTTGTAAGAAATTAAGTTAATTTTAAGGAATAGGAAATCCAGATTAGGATTTCTTATACTTGGTCAGAATAAGATTATTTGTTTGATTTTTAGGGTTAGCAAGATAATTTGTCAAAGTAATTTAGTCTTGATCTTTACCTTGATGAAATATGCACACTTCATACACTTACACACTTAGGGTTCAAAAACAAAGATTCTTATGCCTTATAAAAAAAAAGAAAAAAACAAGTCTAATTATTGATTAGCTAGGTGCTTTGGCCTAAGCAAGCCTTAGTATTTATGCGAAAGATGATTAGATAAGTTTGAAAAGAAAAATATATATAAAAATCCTCTGATTAAGCTAGGTATTTGTGCCTATTAAAGCATAAGTATTCACGCCTAAAAGAGGTTCAAATAATAAAATCCTTAGTTTTGTGGCATTGTTTGCTCGAGTCCTTAAGTCCTTGGGGTGTTTTCTCACCCGGTGCACTAAGACCATTTGGTTTGGGAGTCATCGATTAAAGGCTCGTTACATGGGCAGCTTAGAAAGCCTAATAGAACTAAGGAATAATACCCAAAAAAAAGTATATATAAATAAATAAGGCATAAGAGTTAGAGTTAATGAACCCTTAGTCAAAATTTTCACAGTCACAAACCGCATATGACTTAGGGTAAAGTAATAGACTAGATGAGAAGTACAATTTGACTCCTTACTTTGATTGATAACAAATTTTTGAATAGAGACTAAGTTTAGGAATGAAAAATTCAGTTTTCCTATAACTTGTAGATTGCTTAAATCTTACAATTATATTTCAAATATTTTTCTCTTTCAAAATGCTTTTCGAAAATACTAACTCTTTATTTCCCTTTCTTTATGGATTTTGTGGTGTAATCCGCTGAAAACCCTCACGAGACAAAACTCATCCTCTAGGGGAAACCTAGAGGTTTAACGGCTTGTTGCACATGCTCAGTGCAATCGCGTGACCTGCGAAAGTGGTCTAATAATCCTTAGTATAGTTTAGTTGTTTTGCTCGAGGACGAGCAAAAGATAGGTATGGGGGTGTGATTGGTCGCTAATGTTGCATATTTAGTATCATATTTCCATACTTATTCTGTAATAAAACTTTGCATTGTCTTAATTAATTGCTTAATTTATTTGCAGGCCCATTCTTTAAGGAGATGAAGAGAAATGAGCCCAAAGCCCACCAAAATTCTGAATTAAATCAGAATTAATTCGCACTCAGTAAATCAGGGCAGAATCAAGAGGTTGAAAACCGGTTGAGAAGAATCCTCTCAGAATCGATCGGTTAAAGCCAAGAATCCAAGGTCATTTCGTCAGAATCTGGGACTCAAACTGAAAAACCAACTCCAGATAAAGTCAGAGGGCGAAAGCAGGGCAACCCACCAATAGGGTGTGGCCACCTGGCCACACCCTGACCGCGGAAACGCGGCCCAAGCTGCGTTTTCGCGGCAAGGTTGGGGAGTTAGGGGGAGCGTTTGCTCCCCCGATCTCCCCGGGATCCTGCACACTGGGTTTTTTTACCTATAAAAGGCCATTCTTTGTGCTGAAAAGGGACGACCATGCAGAGATAGGATTTAGCCTAGTTTTCATTTTGTAGTTTAGGTTTTTCTTTTCTTTTTATGTAATTTGTATGTAAGCTTAGGATAGATGAAGATTCATGTAAGTAAGAGAGAGAGGCTGAGTTGGGAGTGACACCGATGTACCCTCCTCCTTTCTTTCATTGTTTCTGCAAGTAATAAAGGTAAATGCTTCTTTTTATGTTCGTATTTTCTTTTATTTCCATCTTTCTCTTTCTACTTTACCTCCTTTGTTTTTGATGAGTTTGCAAGTGAAGCCAGAAGCATAAGTATAACGATGCTTTGTGAGTGCCAACGATAGTTCATGAAGACGATCTCCTCCTCAAGATCTGTATCACTTCATGCTTGCTAGGACTTATGATATAATGCGAACGGGGACTGAGCTCGATCCTATGATCTATGCGTTGAACGCCTCCAAGCAAGGTAGAACATGCAAAGGTTTCCAGGTAAGACATCAACCAAACTAGGTGAGTATTTCTTCAACCTTCTTTCTTTTCTTTTATTTCTTTAGTATAGATCACTACTTCTTCCAACTCTTTCTTTTCAACTCATTTGTACATAGTCGCTTTCTAATTCTCTCCACTTTCTCATTCTACCATTTTCTTTTTAACTTTAACATAAATCTTTTTTCTCTTTTCTTTTTAAGAAACAAAGAAGAATCTTCGTTTTATCTTCATTAAGATTTCAATAAAGAAACGTAAACGCTTCTATCGCAAAACCCTCCTTGTGGATCACGACCCGCATAGCCACTTGCTATAGCGGTAAGAATTGAGCACTTGCACATCTTCATTCTAAATCTGAAATTCCTTATTTGTGTGCAGGTTTTGCCTCAATCAGCTATGTTTTCTAAGAAACAAGCCTCTAAGAAACAATCACATGCTATTCATGCTCATGCTCATGTTCCTACATCACAACCTCTACATCATACCAAACACCCCAAACATGCTCACACTCCACACACACATCATGCATTCATGTATGGGAAAGTATTTTCATGCACATATTGCGGCCGTAAAGGTCACTTGGTTAAGTTTTGCTATGATAGACTTAATGCTTCTCATCATAATATTTGGGTTCGCAACTCTAACTTTCAAGGACCCAAGAAAATTTGGTTACCAAAGTCAACAATTTTGCTAAATGATGTAGGTACCTTCCAAGGCCCAACAACGTAGAGGGTTGTGGTATCTTGATAGTGGTTGCTCAAGACACATGACTTGGGATATCAACAACTTTGCAACCCTATCAAGATACCATGAAGGTGGCACCGTCACCTTCAGAGATGATGCCAAGGGTAAAATCATCGGTATTGGTAATGTTAAACTTGATACATCCCCTTTAATAGAAAATGTTGTTTTAGTTGATGGCCTCAAGTATAATCTCTTGAGTGTTAGTCAACTTTGTGATAAAGGTTTTGATGTTGTTTTTGATAATTTAGTTTGTAAAGTTATTGATAGACAATCTAACACATGTATATTTTTCGATTTTTATGAAAGCAATGTATACATGATTGATATGTCTAATATGTCTTGCAATATTACGTGTTTAAAAGCCCTCAATGATGACTCTTGGTTGTGGCATAGAAGATTAGGCCACATTTCTTTTGACCATCTATCTAGGTTAAACAATAAGGAAATGGTGAAAGGTATTCCTTGCTTGAACTTTGAAAAGGACCGCGTTTGTGAAGCGTGCCAACTTGGGAAACAAACTAAGTCCTCTTTCAAGTCAATCAAGGATATCATGACATCACGTCCCTTGGAGTTGATCCATATGGATTTGTTTGGTCCTACTCAAACCAAAAGTCTAAGTGGGAATCGTTTTGCATTTGTTTTCGTTGATGATTTTTCGCGTTTTACATGGGTTTTCTTTTTAGAGCACAAAAATCAAGCCTTTTCATCTTTTCAAGCCTTTCAAAAAAGAGTTGAAAAGGAAAAAGATTCTTCAATTTTAAGAATAAGAAGTGATAGAGGAGGTGAATTCATTAACCTACCCTTTACCACTTTTTGTGAAGAACATGAAATTAAGCATGAATTATCTTGTCCTAGTACTCCACAACAAAATGGATTAGTTGAAAGGAAAAATCGGACATTACAAGAGATGGCTAGGACAATGATCAATGAATATGGTCTCCCTCATTATCTATGGGCCGAGACCGTAAATACATCTTGCTATATCTCAAATAGAGTTTTCTTATGCAAAAATTTTTCAAAAACATCTTTTGAAATCTATTTTTCTAGAAAGCCAAATGTTTCCTATTTTAAAGTTTTTGGATGTAAATGCTTTGTTTTAAATACAAAAGACAATTTAGGAAAATTTGATGCAAAATGTTATGAAGCAATTTTTGTTGGATATTCTCATACTAGTAAAGCTTAATGAGTTTTCAATAAGTCTTCTTTAACTATTGAGGAGTCTATCCATGTAAAGTTTGAGGAATCTAATGTGTTTGTTAAGAATGTTGTAGAAATAGATTCCCTACATGAAGACATGGAGAAAGTTACTTTGAAGGACTCATCTACTATTAAAGACATGCCTAAGGATGATGGAGGAAGTGAGGTTCAAGACAATGAGGCACAAGGAAATGCAAATCAAGAAGTTAAAGTGGAGCCTACTCAACCTCTTCTAAAAGATTGGAGATTCAATCCACATCATCCCAAGGATCTCATTTTAGGTGAAGTATCTAAAAGGGTAACCACTCGCTCTAAACTTCACGATTTATGTGGACGCTATGCTTTTATTTCACATTTTGAACCAAAGAACATCCTCGAAGCCGAGGCCGACTCATATTGGTTGCTAGCCATGCAAGAGGAGCTCAAACAATTCGAGCGCAACCAAGTTTGGCACCTTATTCCTAGGCCCCACGATAGACCAATGATTGGTACTAAGTGGATCTTTAAGAACAAGTTGGATGAGTCGGGTAATGTCATTAGGAATAAAACTAGGTTAGTTGCCCAAGGTTACACTCAAATCGAAGGTATCGATTTTGAAGAAACCTTTGCACCCGTAGTACGGCTTGAAGCCATACGGATGACACTTGCATTTGCTTCTTATAAAGATTTTAAGCTTTTTCAAATGGATGTTAAAAGTGCCTTCTTAAATTGTTTTATTGAAGAGGAGGTGTATGTTGAACAACCCCCCGGGTTTGTTGATCCTACACATCCGGATTTTGTTCTCAAACTTGACAAAGCTCTTTATGGTTTAAAGCAAGCCCCTAGGGCTTGGTATGAAAGGCTATCTTCATTTCTAATTTCAAATGGTTTTAAGAAAGGAAAAATTGATACTACTTTGTTTATAAAACATGTAAAAAATGATATTCTTATTGCTCAAATTTATGTAGATGATATCATTTTTGGTTCTACTAATAAAACCCTTTGCCAAGCTTTTGAATCATGCATGAAGGAAGAATTTGAGATGTCTATGATGGGTGTGCTCAACTATTTCCTTGGTCTCCAAATCAAGCAAAAGAAGGATGGGATCTTCATCAATCAAGCCAAGTACACAAAGGAACTTATCAAGAGATTCGGGCTTGAAGGAGCTAGAACTAGCAAAACTCCCATGGCAACAACAACAAAGCTTGATAAGGATGAATAAGGTATAAGTGTAGAAATTAAGCTTTATCATAGTATGATTGGTAGTTTATTATAGTTGATGGCTAGTAGGCCGGATATTATATTTTGTGTATGTCTTTGTGCTCGTTTTCAATCATGTCCTAAGGAGTCTCATTTAGTTGCGGTAAAACGCATTATTAGATACCTAAGGGCACAATTGAAATGGGTTTATGGTATCCGAAGACCGGACAATTTACAATGACGAGTTATTCAGATGTCGACTATGCAGATTGTAGGGTAGATAGGAAGAGTACAAGTGGAACATGTCAATTTCTTGGTAATTGTCTTGTTTCTTGGTCTTCCAAAAAGCAAAATTCGGTAGCCCTTTCAACCGCCGAGGCGGAGTATGTTGCAGCCGGAGCTTGTTGTGCACAAGTTCTTTGGATGAAACATACGCTCCTTGACTATGATTTGCATTTTGATCATATTAATATATTTTGTGATAATACTAGTACTATTCATATGACTAAGAATGCAAATCAACATAGTAGGACTAAGCACATTGACATTCGGTATCACTTTATTAGAGATCATTATGAGAAAGGTGATATTGAAATTGATTATGTTTCTACCAAATTTCAACTTGCCGATATTTTTACAAAACCACTAGACTATGCTAGATTTTTATTTATTTGTGGTGAGTTGAATATTTGTATTATAGATTCTTGAAGAATTTTTATGTTTACCCTTTTTGATGTATGACAAAAAGGGGGAGAAAAAGTTAGTTATTTTTGACTTTGGAGTTTATGCATTTTGAATTTTGTTTTGTGCATTGTGTTTTGTATATTTTTTATGCTTTATGTATATAGCCATTCATTTATATACATAGTCATTCTTTTATACATAGCATAATTTGAGGGGGAGCTTCCAAGCTCTTTTCCCATATTTTAAAATGGCTCATATGTTTTGTCATCATCAAAAAGGGGGAGATTGTTGGCCCAAGGTTACAATCACCCATTTTATTGAGTTTTGATGATTACAAAACATATATAATTATTTATACTAATCATATTTATTGTTTAAGTATATTTCAGGGTTCTAAGGATTCATGGAGTGTTCTTCCCTAAAGGAAGGTTGTTTTGACTCAAGTCGGTTCATTTCGGGTTCAAGATATAAGTTTTTCAAGATCACATATGGAGGAGCCCACTTGAAGACTTTATAGTCACCTAGAACCTATGTAAGACTTAGTTTGTTAAAGTTTGAGGTTGTGGTAAATTGGCTCAAAAACACACACATTGTAAAAAATACAGTTTCTAGTTTTTGGTATTTGATTTTAGTTCATGCCTTGATTTCTATACATGATTCAAATTTTTATAAAATTTTCATCTTGTTTATATCATGTATATCTATCTTTACAGCATGATACTTAGCCATATATCCCTACAAAATTAGTTTGAAAATTTTGCCAAGTCCAAAAAATTTCCTTATTCAAATCTGTTTCAGGTCTGGCGGTCGACCGGGCCGGTCGACCGGATCCATTCCAGGCTTGGCCGGTCGACCGAACCGGTCGACCGCGCCTTGTGTCTAGGGCGTGCACGTTTTGTGCACGTCTGTCGGTCAACCGACCGGTCGGCCGACTGAAAGCAGCTTGCTCTCTGTTTTTGGCCGGTCGACCGAGTCGGTCGACCGAAAGCTCAAAATATTTTTCCTCTTCGGCGTCCGGTCGACCGACCGGTCGACCGAGTCCAACGGCTAGTTGGCAATCGGACGGCCGGTCGACCGGGCCGGTCGACCGACAGCCGTCTGCAGCGACCAACGGCTCTTTCCTCATTGGTGATTTTCTAGTTTGATAGCTTTTTGGTTGGCAGAAAATTCTGAAAAATTGGGGACTATTTTTAGACCAGTTAAACTTAATTAAATCATGTTTTTAATCCCTTCCCTTTCCTATAAATAGAGGGAATTGGTCTCTTGCAAAAACATAAGAAATATACCTAGTTTTCAAGTTTTCAAAAGAAAGAAAAAGTTTCAAAAGCTCTCAATTCTCTAGTGCTTTCTTGGCTATTGTTTTTCAGTTGTGTTTGCAAGCAATTTTCATTTACAACTGAGTTTGTTTTTCTTACTACACTTCTAGAGCCAAAAATTCCCTCCTCATTCTATAAGGAAGTTGTAAAGAGAAAGTTTGTAAGAAGTTTGTGATCCTTTTGGTGATCACTTGGTTACTTGTTCCTTCTTGTTGAGATACCTCTTCGGTAGAGGATTGTATTGGTGGAGTTCGGTACTCCGGTCTTCGGTAGACCTAAAGTTCCTCGGTGGATAGTGGAAACCCTTCACGGCGGTGAAGGCGGGGAGTAGAGCGGTAGCTCGAACCTCGAAACAAATACTTTGTGTTTGCGATTGCTTTTGTTCTTGCTCTCTATTGCTCTTTATTTTTAGCTTGTATTATTGCTTTTATTTCTTGTGATATATCTTGTGTGCACTTCATTATTGCTTCCAATTCATTTCTTGCTAACTTGTCGATCAATTCTCATACAACAAGATTGCAATACGCACCTCAAACTCTTATCTAGAGGAATCACGAGGAAGGAGTTCAGAACCCTTCACCGGGTATCCGGCTTCTAGTCTTGTTTTGGGCGATTGTTGAATCATATAATCATAACTTGTTTAAAAAGTTGTTAGATTAGCATTTACACCTATTCACCCCCCCTCTAGGTGTTTTTCAATGTCCTTAACGCATTTGGGCTTGGGAAGCTTAGCAATAACCTCAATTTTAGCTCTATCCACTTCAATTCCTTTCTTGGATATTTCATGACCCAAGACAATTCCATGTTTTACCATGAAGTGGCATTTCTCACAATTCAGTGTCAGATTTTTCTCAGCATAACGTTCGAGGACAAGTTCTAAATGGTGGAGACATTGAGTGAATGAATCTCCGTAGATGGAGAAATGATCCATAAAAATCTCTAAGAATTGTTCTACCATATCAGAGAAAAGACTTAACATGCAACGTTGAAACGTTGCTGGGGCATTGCATAAACCGAAAGGCATTTGACGATAAGCAAATGTTCCAAATGGACATGTGAACGTAGTCTTTTCTTAGTCCTCAGGAGCAATAGGGATCTGGTTATATCCCGAGTAACCATCCAAGAAACAGTAATACTCGTGTCCCGCCAAACTTTCAAGCATTTGATCAATGAAGGGAAGTGGAAAATGGTACTTACGAGTTGCAGCATTAAGCTTCCTATAGTCAATGCAAACTCGGATCTTCGTGGGAAGTCGAGTTTGGACCAACTCTTTGTTCTCGTTTTCTACTACGGTGAAACCGGATTTCTTTGAAACCGCGTGGATAGGACTGACCCATTGGCTATCCAAAATGGGATAAGTTATCCAATTGTCTAAGAGTTTTACAATTTCAGCATGAACAGCCTCTTGCATTATAGGGTTTAACCTATGCTGCGGGTCTCTTTTAGGTGTGGCATCTTCATTGAGATGAATGCGATATTGAACGATGGTCGGACTTAATCCCTTTATATCAGTCATAGTCCAACCAATGGCTTCCCTATATTTTCTTAGAATTTCTTTAAGATCTTCTTCCCCGTCATTTAAATGGGAGGCAATGATAACAGGAAAGGTCTCTTGTTCGCCTAGATAGACGTATTTGAGATGCGCAGGTAAGGCTTTCAATTCTAAGGAAGAAGAAGGCTGGTTGGAAGGACTAGTCAAATTTGTTGGCTCCATTATTGGTGAAATAGGGTTCGAGGCCCAATTCACATCAGAATCTACAACCTGATCAAGATTAAAGTCGTCAGACTCTGACCCAAAGTCACACTCAGTTTCCAGTTCTAATTCTTCCTTATGTTAACTTGTTAAGTTCTCAATTAGGTTGACTTCAAATGTTTGGTCCTCATGATCGCCGGGTTGTTTTCCTAGATTGAAGACATTGACTTCTCTAGTCATTTCCCCAAAGGTTAACCTCATAGACCCATTCCAACAATTGATGATGGCATTGACAGTAGCAAGGAATGGTTGCCCTAGGATAACAGGAGTTTGAGCCCTATGATTGGAGTTGGACATAGGCTGTGTCTCCAGAACTATGAAATCGACAGGGTAAATAAACTCTCCTTACCGGATCAGGACATCATTAATCTCCCCTTTTGGAACTTTTACTGAACGGTCAGCCAGTTGGATAATGACTCGAGTTGGACTAAGATCGCCCAACCCGAGTTGTTGATAAACTGAGAATAGAAGCAAGTTGATACTTGCCCCAAGTCAAGAAGTGCACGACTAATCTCGACTTGTCCTATTGTGCAAGCAATGGTGGGACTACCTGGATCCTTGTACTTGATAGGGATCGGACCCGATAGTAGCTCACTAATGTTAGTGGCTAAGAAGATCTTTTTTGGTACATTAGTCTTTCTTTTCTTGGTGCACATGTCGTTAAGAAACTTAGCATAGGAAGGGACTTGTTAGATGGCATCAAGAAGTGGCACATTTATCTTCACTTGATTAAATATCTCAATTATCTTGTCCATGTGTGGATTTTGCTTGTTGTTTTTCAGCCTATTAGGAAATGGTACTATAGGCTGGTGCACCTGATTGGCTGACTTATCTTTTTCAGATTAGTCAGATTTGGAAGGATTTGGATTAGATGAGGTGGATGCTTGATTATGGTTGTGCTGAATGGGATTGGTTGGTGTTGACACTTGATTATCAACTCTCTTTCTTGACCTCAATGTATGACAACATTACATTGATTTAATGATTGATCCTCAACCATATGTGCTTGTTGAGAATTCTTAGGATTGGTTATTGGCTGACTAGGCAGGGTACCCTTCTGTCTCTCATTCTGTGGAGTGGCTAGTTGGCTCATTTGAACCTCTAACCTCTATATAGTTCACATGAGAGAATCTTAATTTTTCATGTATCTTTCCATGTTTCTTTCAAAGTCAGTCATTCTCCTTTCTAGTTGAGGATTTTGGAAGGAGGATTGTGGAGCTTGGTTGGGAAAGTTTTGTTGATAGTATGAAAAGTTAGGTGGATGGTTGGGAGAATTATTATGGAAATTGGAAAAGTTAGGTTGATGATTGGAAGAATTATTGGCATGATGGAAGTGGCTAGCATGATTTGATCGTGAATGGTCATTGTTTTTTTGGCTCCATGAGAAATTAGAGTGATTTCTCTAGCCAGGATTATACGTTGGTGCGTAAGGATTATTATTCGGCCTTGAAAAGGCCGCATTCATCGGTTCATGGTATTGTTGCTGAACCTGAAACGCAGGGCACTCCTCGAACATATGATTCATGGCTTAACAGTAAGTGCAGCCTAGAGTTGGAAATATGTTTGGGCTGACTTGATTGACTGGACTTGGTTCCTTCATTTCTAGAGCTTCCAGTCTTCTTGCTAGGTTAGCTAACTTAGCCTCATTAGCGATGGATGATTCGATAGAATGGAGAGCTCCTTTTGAAGAGATGGAGTTTGGATTCCTAGAGGTTTCACTAGTAGATTCCCATTGGATGGTCTTTTCAGCTAGGTTTTCATACAAATCCCAGTCTTCATTTTTAGCCTTCTACAAGAATCCCCCTTGGCACATACTTTCTAAGAGGTCTTTGGTAGAATAGTCTAAACCGTCATAAAGAATTTGACATTGTTGCCATTTCTTTATTCCATGATGTAGACATTGGACAAGGAGCTCTTTAAAGCGTTCAAAGTACCTCCAGAACGGTTCACTCGGTTCTTACTTGAATTGCATGATTGTCTTCCTAATGAGAGCAGTCTTATGAATTGGATAGAATTTCTTCAAGAAGACCTTGATGAAACCATCCCAAGATTTGATAGAACCGGAAGCTGTAAAGCCATTTCTTTGCTAGGTCCTTAAGAGCGAAAGGGACAAATCTCAATCTAATAGCATCGTCTATAAGGTGTGGGATTTTCATCATTAGACATACTTCCTCAAATTCTCTTATGAAGAAATAATCATCTTCGGACTCTAAGCCGTGAAACTTGGGAAGTGTGTTGATGAATTGAGGCTTGAGCTCAAAATTGTATTCACCAACCGATGGAAGTAGAATGTAAGATGGAAGTAAGGTTCTAATGGGATAGAACCTATACTGCAATGATGTTGATTGAGCCATTACCGGATCTGGTCTTGGTTCAAACTTGGGTAGTGATGTCTTTCTAGTCAACCTAGATGAATTAGGGTCTCTTGACCACACTTGCATACACAAACACAATCACAATCACAAACAAGTTTACCAATAGTCAACAAGAGTAATCATCCAAGCCTAATCTAAGGTAACCTCGACTTAGACAACTCCTAACTGGTTGATTGTCCACAGGAGGTATAATGTAGACTTTTACTACAAGCTAATCAGCCAGGTCAGGGCAAGATTGGTGGGATGTTATCCATCAAAGGTGTTCCTTAATTAAGTAATCACCAACCTTCGGGCTTTCCACCCTCAATCCCCTTCCTAGATACTAATTTGGCAGGAGTCAAATTTCAACACCTTCCCCTTTAGGGTAATCTCTGAGTGAGTTTGAGATGTCCCTAAGGCCAACGTCTATCAGATTTTACTTAGGCTTAGGTTGGTCCGTGCTTGGAGATGGTTTGTGGGCTAAAGAAGGGTAATGACTTTCCCACCTTATCTTAAATTGGGTTTTACCCTTAGAGTTAATTGTGCAAAGTGTGCAAGATATAGAAAAGTAGCATTCAAAAGAAAATATCACCCAAGAATATTTCTTAAACTATATGCTATGCATACGTACCTTGTCTCCATCTCTCTTCAACAGTAATTGTAAAATAAATGTAATTAGACAAATGCCTAGAATGCAAGTCTAAACGTTTTTTTAAGCAATTAACAATCACTCAAATTACTGTTGGATTAAAATAGGGATGGTGGATAGCAGAAATAGCAAGAATATAACGTATAAAAACTTAATTTTTTTACGAGCAATATGTCCTGCAAAAAAGAGTTTTAGTAGTCTAATGAAATTTTTAACTTTTGCAACGCAATTTCTTGAAATTCTGTTTCCTACTTTCGAGAATAGGGGCACAGAATTTGTAAGTCTTCTCTTGCAAAACTTAAATGCTAGATCTGAATCTTTAAGTCCCTGAAACAACACACCAAACTTGTTAAAAAACAAATACACTGTTCTCTCCCCGGTAACGGCGCAAAAAATTGATTGTAAAAATGAAAGAACAATCAAAGTGTTAAGAATTTACCGTGTAGCTTGTGGCTAACGGGTCATATCCACGAGGAGGAATGCGATGAAAGCTTTTCGGTGTTTTGTTTAGTAATAAAGAATTGTGCTCATTTTTTAATGGAAAAAAGAATGGAAAGAAGGGAGATGATTAAAAGAAAAATTGAAACTTTGGAGAAGGCTATAGAAAAAGGTGATTTAAAAAACTTTGAAAAGTGATTGGTTGTCTTTAATAAAGAAGAAAATCTGGGCTCACTATCTCACTACTCAACCGTTTGTTCTTCTATTGAAATCCTTAGTGCCTCAACTTGATCATAGGCAAAACTTAAGGTTGACTTTAGAAAGTTTAAAGTAAAGCATATATGATGGTTGGAAAAGTGAACTCTTTTCTTTAAGAAACCATTTTGAATCGAATATTAAATCATCAAGCGCAAAGAAGCAAGTATGGAATAAAAATAGTTCAAGAAACGTTCTTAAAAGAAATAGGAGTTTAAAAATCCAAACCCATCTTCAAGTGCATTCAAGAACACTTTCAAGAAGAAAGGCCTTAAGTTAGGCATGCAAAAGATTCATTGGGTCTTTTTCATTAAAATCAGAAGAGAAGAAGAATTGGAGAGAGGTACAATAGTGAGCCCAGAAACTGATTTAGCTACTCATGGAAGACAAAGAAAAATGCAAGTAAATAATGCAAGACATACCGTAAATGAGTGGAAGAAAAAGTAGCTTGATTCTTGTATTGATGTCACTTCAATCTTTAAGTACAAGCACTCAATTCCTCTCTCTCACAAGTATTTGTACTAAACTATAAATTACAAAATAAAAATACAACTTTTGTACTATCTAACAAAGAGCCTAAATCTTAAGGTATAAACAAAAATTCTAATCCTAGTCTTCGCTCTCTTTTTCAGTACAAAACCCTAGCTTTTATAGGCAAAACCTCAGAGGGAAGGGAGTGAGGAGATAAGGGGAGCAAACGCTCCTCTTATCTCCACCAACAAGCCGCGGATCCGTAGCTTGGGCCGCGGAGCTGCGGTCTGGATGTGGCCAATTGGCCACAACCAGGTGGAGGATCAGTTGGGAAGAATTTGGCTTCCCTTTTGTCTTGCTGGATTCACTGTTGCAACTCCCAGATTTGACGAAATGATCTTTGATTTGTTGGCTTCAACCGCTTGATTTAGGGAGATTCATTTCAACCAGTTTTCAACCTCTCTGATATGCCAAGATTTGCCCTGATTCCTTGATTTCGAATTTATTCTGAATTAAATCAGAATTTGATGGGCTTTTGGGCTTGTTTCTCCTTTCTTTCTTTTAGCAATTAGGCCTACATTAAACAAAGAAGAAGAAGACTTATTAATAGGATTTATTAGCTAAAAAGTATGGTAAGGTGACATTGTATATGCAAAATATGTGACCGATCATCTACATAGCATTCCACTGTAATATGCTAGAAAATTGTATTCATAGCTCTCTGGTATGTTCCCCCTTTCAATCTGAAGGGTATTATAGTATAGCAGTATACCCTAGTGGTGTCCTAAAGGATATATGTTTCTCATCGTCAGGGCACATCTTAATTTGAATGTATCCAGAGAATCCATCCATGAAAGACATCCGTTCAAACCCACACGTGTTCTCGATCATGACATCCGTGATTGAAAGGGGGGACTTATCTTTAGGATACGCCTCATTTAGATCACAGAAATCAATGCAAACTCAGATCTTCCCATTCTTCTTGGTGACGGGGACGATATTAGCCACCTAATCAGGGTGCTGTTCTTCCCTGGTGAAACCAGAGTCTATAAGCTTCTTGACTTCTGACTGAATCGCTTCTATTACCTCCGGGAGAAACTATCATTGCTGTTGCTTGACGAGTTTCACATCCGGATTGATGTTGAGGTGGTGCATAACCACTTAAGGCTCAAGCCCAGGAATATCGTCGTCGTTCTAAGTGAAAATACACAAGAGATATTAGATCTTCCTTCTCGGGGGTGATAAGCTTTCACTTATAAAGATGGGCTTAGAATTAGCCTCTTCTTCCAAATTAATCTGGGTTACCTTATCCTCTGTGGGTGGTTCACATTGTTCAAAGCGAATATCCTATAGAGTATTTAGGTGTTTGATCCAAAGATCAGTATCTGACTGGATTAATTCTTCGTCTCCATCTTCCGAGTGGCTTGTTGAAACCATGTTTATCGAAAGTTCTTTGAAGATGTTGCCGACACTGACATCTGACTTCCACAATGACATGCCTAACGAGTGATTATGGTGTAATGACTCTTTAGACTCAGAGGTTGACGGGATTGGAGTTGACACATAGCCCAATCCCTTGCGAGTTCGATGATAATAATCAGGGGTTTTTGTTTTTAGAATGAAGGATCAAAGTAGTATTCTCCTTCCTTTGCCAAAGTTCAAGCCAGGATCACTTGTTAGATCATACCCCATATTCTCCATCATTCTGAGTACATTTGACTCGTAATAAGAGAACTGAGGAAGTTCAGTCTCGCTTTCTGAGTCTTCGTAAGTCATTGGTTTGGACTCGATTTTTTTCGAAAAGGATTAATTTTTGGCCTTTGTGTCTTGCTGGGACCTCAAAGAATGATTCTTGCGCATTGCTGACGCTTTGATATACCATGAAAGATGATCTCACCAGTATATCTAATGATGTCAGGGCATTTATTACTGACCAAGGGTCATCATCTACATCGGTATTAGTATCTGATGGTACAGAATCAGAAGCAAATACAGGAAAGTAAGCCAAATCTAACTCTTCAATAATATACCACTCGCCTATATCATTGCGGTGTTATTGACATCGAGCATATTAACGCTCGTTACAAGTGTCAACTCCCAAAGATATTCTTCTTCTGTCTCTGGCTCGATATCAGCTTCGTTATCAGAGTCTAGTTCCTTTGGCTAGGGATTGTCTTCTGTCTCCAGAGATTCCTGGTATAGGAGGAAGTCTGTGAAGTAGTTCTCTACCCCCTTGAACTGATGCCTTTTAGTGATCAATGTTCAAACTTTTTCATCTCTATCAACATACTTCATGACTTGATGGAGAGTAGAGGGGATGATGGAGTTGGGATGAATCCATGGTTGTCCCAACAGTAAATTATATGAAGTGTCGGCATTGATAACATAGCACGTCACCTTGGATCTTAGGTCCTCGATCTGATATTTGACTTTAACCTGTCCCACTGGGTACGTACTATCGACATTGAAACCGCAAATGGTAGTTTGAGTGGTGCTCAATCGGTGAGTGGGGATTCCCAAGTGCTGTATGACCCGGTGGAACATGATGCTCAACGTGGATCCTGAATTCACCTGAATGCAGTTCACTTCAGACGATCCAATATACCCTGCGAAGTACAGGGGCTTATCATGTTTCCCTTTAACTTATATATCATCTGGAGTGAAGGTTATGCAGGGGCCATGTTGAGAGGCATGGAGGCGGTCTTCTTCATCTTCCTGCCAGAATTCGGACCATGAAAGCCTCAATATCGGCTAAAGCTTCTCTCAGAGCTTCCCTTGTTGGCTTAGACAGTCTTAGGAGCTCTTAAAGGGTGATCCTGGCCGGGATATTAGCTAGTTGAGCCAAGACATCAAAGCGGTAAGGTGCTGAAGATCCTTCCGCTCTGTCCTTCGGAAGGGCCTTTGCATATCAAAGCTCCTTTTGCTTCTCCACGGGTTGCTTTGTGGATTGCTTAGTTGGCTCTGAGGTGGGTTTAGGCGGATTTGCCACCATTTCATTGTATTTCTTCAAGTACGACTGACCCGAGCAGGTCCCTGCTACAAGTGGCACATTCAGTTCTGGAGCAAGAACAATTGTCTTCTACTCTGAATTAGTTAGCGAGGGGACGTCATTTTCTGCCTCCCAGGAGGAAGCACACACCATATTGCAAGGCGAAGCTTTTGCTTTGTCCCTGGACTTCTTGTTGCTAACAGTAGTCCATTGTTAGCCTTCCACGAGGTCGGGATGAACCCACATGATTTCTCCCTCAGGAGTAGGAACAGATACGAGACTTTTCTCCCGCTGGTGGTGTGGATCTTTATTGAGCACCCTTAGTTCCTCTTCGAGATGGCTCGAACCTCAAAACATCCTTCATAGTGTTAAAGGAGAGGACGTAGAGCAGTGGCTCGAACCTCAAAACATATCATTATGTTTGCGATTGTTTACTCTTTCTCCCTTAACCTTATCTTTACTTACTTGCACACTTATCTTGTTTACTTATTTGCAAGTATTTCTTGAATTGTGATTAGTATTTGCTAGGTTGCTAGCACGTTAATTTTAATTCCGCATTATTTCTCATTTAGTATAGCCATCACCTATTCATCTCCTCTAGGTGATTTCAATTGGTATTAGGGCCTAACCCTAGTTTTGGTTTAACCATCTTAGATACATCCTTTCATTTGGCGATATTCATTGTTGCATTTGTTATTTGTTTGTGTACTTATGTGTTTTCATGGCATCACATGACTTCTCTAGTATCAAGTCTCCGCCCAAATTTGATGGGTTGAACTTCCCCATTTGGAAGGTCAAGATGAACTTATTCCTTAAGTCCCTAGGAATTAAAGTTGCCAAGGCCATTACCAAAGAATTTATTGAACCTCACGGTGATGATGACACATGGTCCGAAGCAATCGATAAGGACTATGAGGCCAATGCTAAAGCCCAATATGCACTCACATAAGCATAAGATGATGATGATCTTTCTCATCTAATTAATTGCAAATCTGCTTATAAGGTTTGAAATGATCTTATCGTTACTCATGAGGGGACGTTGCAAGTCAAGTGATCTAAAGTTAACTTGCTTCGTTCTCAAGATGACAATTTTTACATGCTTGAAAATGAAAGTATTGATGAGATGCTTACTCGGTTCACCAAGATTACTAATAGACTATCTTCTCTAGGTGACACCATTGACAATAACCAAAAGATTCACAAGGTCATTAGAGTTCGCCCAAAAGCTTGGGAAGTCAAGGCTATAACCCTCATATAGCACAACGATAGATAAGAGATGGACTTCTCCAACTTCATTGGAAATCTCAAAACCCATGAGATGGAAACGAAGGTGAGAGAAGAAAGGGAGAATCCAAAGCAGAAAATGATAGCTTTCAAAGCTACTCCTTCCACCATTGACGAAAAAGATTCATCCGAAAATGGTGATGAAGACTTTGCCATGCTCATTAGGAAAGTGGGCAAGATGTTTTATAAGAAGGGAAGACAAAGTAACTTCCGAAGAGGAAGACATTAAGGGAGATTTGAAAAGAAGAAGGAGGAGATGGGTCCTTGCTTTCATTACAAGAAGACGGCCATCTAACTAAGTATTGCCCCTCACTTCAAGCCATTACCTCAAAGAACATGCATAAGAAGAAGAAGGCATTGGCAGCCACTTGGAATGATTCGGAAATGAATCTTAAATATGAGATTGAAGCCGCACATGTTTGCTTTATGGCAAACGGAAAGGAGACTTCCATGATAAATCTCGAACCTCTTTAGAAGATAATGATTTAACTATGAATGAACTTACACATTTTTTTTAAAGAATTACAAAATAGATATGAAATTTCTCTTGCACAAAATAAAAAATTAAAAAATGAAAATGACTTTTTAAAGAATAAGCTAGAAATTGTTTTTAAGAGAAAAATGACTTATCTATTTCTTTTGAGAAATGAAAAAGGATTTTGATAACCACAAACTTGTTTGTAAGGGTAAAACCTTTAATATTACTTTTAACAAAAATGAATTTTTAGATATCCAAAATATATTGATGTTTTGGATACCACTTTAAAAAAGTGTGCATTTGATACGAACAAATTTGCTTTTATGTTTCCAAAGGGAGAAACTCAAAGAAAACATACACCTCATTCATCTTACATATATCATGAAAAACATGCACATACACATCAACATAAGCATGCTTTCTTATACGGCAAGGTACATGTGCACATTATAGCCACAAAGGCCATTTAGCAAAAGTTTATTATACTAAGTTAAACATGTTAAATAAAAATGTTTGGGTTTTCGAAAATACAAATCCTATTGGACCCAAAGATTTGAGTACCAAAGAATACACCAAACTTGATTGATGTTGGTGTGTCATCCTCCTCTGAGACACAGGGGGAGATGGGGCCTTCGTTGTGGATGCATCGAAGCTCAAAGTATCAACCATCATATTGCATCGCTAGTAAGAAGCACCAATTTTGAAAATTGCCTATGGTTTTGTATCCCCATTTGAAAATTTTATTTCTATTTAGATCTATACATGCATAGGATTATCTAGCTTTTGTTTTGTGTCAATATGCTTTAGTTGTGAATACATGTTTTTTTTTTTTTTTTTTTTTATGGCTTGCTTATATTTAAGCTAGTCTGTTAACATTGCTTTTATTCTTTACTAGCCCATGAATTGCTTGGCCATGTTTATAGTATTTTTTCATGTTCACTTTATTGATAGATATTTTTGCGTGTATGTGTACATAGAATAATTTATTTGCTCATATACATGTATATATATTTTGTTTATGTATCTATCTTATGGTTAGGTATTGTATTTAAACCATATTTAAGTAATAAATCAAGATAGCAATTGCGTGCCTCAACTCTTATCTAAAGGAATGACGAGGAGAAGTTCAGAACCCGTTTAGGGTATTCGGCTTCAATATCTTATTTTTTTAATTGCTTTATATATGATTTAATTGCTGAAAAATATTTTAAAATAATAATAATAATAAAAAATGTTTTGATATCATTTTCATGTGTTTTTCAGGCCTATAAGATTTTTTGGTGTTAATTCTCTATTTTATGTATAAAAATATCCAACTAAAAATATTTTCAGAAGCCCTTAATACATATATTTTAAAAAACTGTTTTTTTAGGCAGTCACGATCGACCGAGTTGACCTGATATAGGTTCGGTCGACCAGGCGCTCAACCGAGAAAATCTGAAATACAAATTCTTTTTTTGCCTCAGCCGATCGATCGACCGGCCGAACGACTGTAACTGAGAGGCTCTCGGTTAAACCCTGGCCGACTGGGCAGTCGACTATGAGTCGGGTCTGCTCGTTTTTTCTCCCGTTTAAAAAGCTCTAAATCTCTCTCTCTCTCTTTCTCACTTTTCCTTCTCCACCGTTTCCCACTTGTTCTCTTCCCAATTTCTCTTCCTCTCACCTCTCTCAAACCCCTTCCAATCTCAAATTAAACCCTAAAATTTACTGGATCTCTCCTCGAAACTTCAGATCTGTTTGATTTCAAGGAGAAAATTTTGTTTCTTCAAGGTATATTCGCTAATCTCCCAAAATCTTCTTTATTTCATAATTTTTTCTAGAAATCTTTCGATAATTCATGCTAAACTCTTGTTTATCATCTTCCTATCTTTATCATGTTAAAGAGCTTAGATCTGAGAAGGGTAAACAACCCGAATCATCATCTAACCCCTTTGTTTCTCAAAATTCTTCTCATAAATTTTCTGTGATCCATAATAAACATGTTATTTTTGGTTGAACTATTGTGCTCGCTGATTTTGAGCATTTGAATCTAGCAAACATTTTGATCACAAGCTCTCTTGAATAACTAGTTACCATTAAGGAACCCATTTATCCTGAGCTCATTATTTTTACTCTAATCTGACTTTCAAAACAATCATGTCAGATCTAGGGTTCTGGATAAGGACATTAACATTTCTTTAATCGATTTGTCCATCTACTACATCTCTCCTGTAAGGGTGTAGATATTTATAACATTGATATCCGTGATTTTGAATATCCTGACGGTGAATCAGCCCTCATCGCATCTCTCCTACATCACAATGATGACAGCCCTGCTTTAGTTAGGAACGAGGAGGTGAAGTATTGTATACTCACCACCCAAGTCCTAGTCAAAATTGTGTTCTATAATCTCGTGCCAAAATCAGGAGAATATAGTCATGCTCAGAGTTCTGCTCCCCTCGTGATCTATTGCCTTTTGAAAGACATTTGAATTAGCATTCCAAAGCTCATCATCGATTTCATGGTCTCTGAGCACCTCCTGATCCCAAACTGGCACTTACCATTTAGGATGCTCATTACTAGCTCCTCAAACAATTAAAAATTTATCTCTCTGCTGAACGGTTCATCGAACCATCTGTTGATATTAACAGAACTCTCCTAAAGAGGATCCATGCTAGGGAGCGTACTCCTGCTCCTCAGCCCTCTCCTATCATTCCTGCTGTTGCCCCTGAATCCTCTTCAGCCTCCCAGCCTATATCGACCTATACTCAGCTCTCTTTGCTCACTTCGAGAGCATGATCTGAAGATGACTGTAAATTTTGAAAGGATAGAGCATAGAGTTCAGAATGACCTACAGTATATCTGCTCTTCTATTTGCTATCTCCAGACATGCGTCGATGAGACCTATAGTAGGAATGCTTGGCCTGTTCCACTTTTGAGAGGCCACCGCAGCCCCTTCATGCATCGAGTCCTCCATTTAACACTTGGGTACCTCCTCTAGCTCCGTCTGAGGCACCAGCTCCTCCTGAAGATCCCAACTTTTAGGAAGATTGACCTCTTTTGCGTTGATGACAAAAAAGGGGGAGAGAGATTTTGTAGAGTTATCTGGGAGTTTTTATTTTCATGTCTTTATTTATGTACTTTTTATGTGGACATGTAGTATTTGGTGTTTTGACATGTGTTTTTATATTGTAGTACTTATTATATGGTTTGAGACTTGTTTTGAGGGTGGCATGAACCTTTGTATGGACAAATTTCTTTTATGATATCACTATTATCTTTGGGAAGTTATGTATCTCTTTTTGCTGATATTTGATACATATCTTCTGTGTGTGGTATGTGATATGTTTGTGTTCTTGTGTATCCGTTATAAACCAACCATTTACCACTTAATTTAGAGGTTGGAGATTATTAGTTGGTTGGAGGAAACCGTTTATGCAAACACCTTTATAATTATGTATTCTTGATATGCATAGATGGGTTGCATGGAGCTTAATTGATATATCTTATTTATATGCTTTTATTGATGCATCTAACTTATATGTCACATTTTGATAGAAGCATGTGTTTAGGGGGAGCTTCGCTTGAAGTCTCTTCCGAAATTATTTGTGATAACTCCATGTATTTTCTCATCATCAAAAGGGGGAGATTGTTGGCCTAAAGTCTATTAATTCTAGCTTTGATGATAACAAAACATATGTAGTTATGTTTTAAACAATTTTGTTTAACAAAGTTTCAGATTAACTCTTTATTGCATTTCAGCTTCATCACAAGACTCACACGTTTGGGAGCCAAAAAGATATAGATCCACGTTTGGGAGCCAAGAAGATATAGATCCCAGAGCTTAAGCAGATAGAAGAGCTAAAAGATCAAGATTACAAGATAAGACTATATCAAGATTCATATTTTTGCTTTTTATATTTAGATAGGATTTATAGACGTTTGTTAAAACCAAGATGATATTGGTTGATAGCACTTTTGAAATTGACATACACACACACACACACACACACATCTTTTATACTCCTAAATGTTTTTGAAAAGAGTTCAAAGCATTTCTCTTTGTCATTTTCAAGATCGGGTTTCGGAAAAACGAGTTTAGAAAAAACTGATTTTTGATTTAGAAAAGAGTTTTTATAAAATATTGTTCTAACTTTGTTTTGTGTTGATCCATGATCACACACAGGTTCTATCAAGTCTTTAGAACTCTATTTTGTGTTTAAGATTAAAGTATGTTTTTGTCAGAAAAAGATTGTTTCAAAAAGATTTCCATAACAAGCTTTTGGCCCTTTGTCGGTCGACCGACCGGTCAGCCGTAGGAAGAGCAGATTTGCTCTGTCAATTGACCGAGCGGTCACGACATGCACCAAAGTGCATTTGTGCACTTCGGTCGACCGTTCGGTCGACTGACTACAAGAGTTTTGCTCTCGGTTGGGTTCGGTCGCCGCCCTGGTCGATCAACAGGGGGCTTTGCTCTCTGGTTGGGAACAACGGTCGACTGACCGGTCGACCACTTTCCCGAATGATCAGAAATCCTACTATTGGCGGTCGACAAGCCAGCCGATCGACAGAAGGATTTCCTTTTGATTTTTTTTCCAATGGCTATATTTTATTTTGTCTTTTTCTGGGTCTTTTTCCAATGACTCTTTTGGGTTTTCTCTTCATATTTCATCCCCTATAAATAGTGGGACTGTAAAAAAAATCCACCAACAAGATTTATAAAGTTTTGATTTAGTTTTTACAAGTTTACAATAAGATTTAGCTTTTTCTCAAAAAGATTTTCTTTTAAGCCAAAATTTCACATTCTTGTTTTTAACTTGAGCCTTCCCTCTACATCTATACTAGCTATTTCCACTATAGAATCTCAAAGAGTTTCACCTCCTCATCTTGGTTATAGGATTCTGTTTATGAACCTTTTGTGATCAGGTGAAGATACCGATTTTCTTCTATTGTGAAATTATAGAGGTTGCGGCCTCAAGTGAGCTAGTAAGCTCCGTGTTGGTGTTGCGGCACCACGAGAGAGGACTTGTAAGTCCATTGAGTTCTAGTGAAAGCTTGTAACAGTTGACGACCTAGTGAGATCAGTCATATTCATAGTGTTGAAGGTAGGGACGTAAAGCAGTGGCTCGAACCTCGGAACATATCATCGTATTTGCGATTGTTTACTCTTTCTCTCTTAACTCTCCTCTCTCTCTACTTACTTGCACACTTATCTTGTTTACTGATTTGCAAGTATTTCTTGAGTTGTGATTTGTATTTGCTAGGTTGCTAGCAAGTTAATTTTAATTCCGCATTATTTGCCATTTAGTATAGTCATTACCTATATACTCCCCTCTAGGTGATTTCAGTTAGTTGTTAGTAAATTGTAATCATCATTTTATTTTCTTTCTTTTGTTTACTTCAGTCCAAAAAAGAGTGAGTGAGAAGGAGAGTTGTAATTCTATAATTAAAGTAACATAAAGGAAGAATTCAACTCTTGCAAATTATTATCTCGATCCTTTTTGGTATGTTTGCATTATTCATTTACTTCTCTTTTTATTTAAGTTTAACCACGAGTAGCTAAATACTTTTTCCGGGCTTACTAATCTATCTCCTCTACCCCTTCTTCTTCTTAATCGAATTTTATGAAAAAAAGCCCAATTGAATCATATGAATGCCTTAGTTCAAGCCTTGCATTCTGCGAGTGCTTTTGGAGGCACATGAGGATAGGTATTGGATTTTAACTCTTGCTTTAAAATCACAATTATTTTATATCGTTTATTCCATTTTTTGCTTATTTCGCTTGATGGTTCAATATTCTGTTTTTAAAACTGTGTTAAAATAAGAAGTTAAATTTCTCAAAATTCATCTTATTTGCTTAACTTGAATGCTTCTGATACTCAAGTCTGAACTTTTATCAATGATCTAGTTGAGGCATTAAACTTTCAAGAGAAGAGCACACAGTTGAGCAGTAGATTAGTAAGCCCAGATTTCTCCTCCTTCTTAAAAGACTCATTTTCCTTCCCTTGAGTTTTTATTTGTTTCTTCAAAATCCTAATTCATCTCTTCTAAAAACTTTATATTATTTTCATTTTTACAACCTCAAAACAACTCTACAGCTTAACCGATTATTTCATTCTTTCTTTTTCTTTTAAAATAGAAAACATAACTTGTTTTTCAATAAAAATACCAAAAAACTTGCATCTCATTCCTCCTCGTGGAACTCATTAGCTCTAGGCTATACTGTATAATTTAATTCAATCACCATACAAGATTCTTCACTTTCATTTCTTTACTTCTCTTGTGTATTTGAAAGTACTCGGTGCGAGCCGAATAAGTACCCTTAAGATATTTAATAATTCTTTTTACTGCACTTAAATGCTACTCTTTAGGACACAATTGAAATCTAACATAAAGACACACACTAAGCATAATATCCGGTATTCTTGTCATCAAATACAACAAACTACCAATCATACTATGATATAATTTAATATCAACACACTTACCTTATTTGTCATTATCAGGCATGATTATTGTTACTATGGAGTTTTGATAATCTTTGTGTTCTCTAACCTAAACATCTTGATCAACTTCATGATATATTTTTCTTGATTCAAGAAGATCCCATCGCTTCTTTGCTTGATTTGAAGTCCAAGGAAGTTAGTTGAGCTCACCCATCATGCTCATTTCAAATCCATCCTTCATACGCATTTCAAATTCTTTGCACAAATTTTCATTAGTAGAACAAAAAATTATGTCATCGACACAAATTTGTATAATCAAAATAACTTTACCAACATGCTTGGGAAACAAAGTAATATCAACTTTTTTCTTAACAAAATCATTATTTACAAGAAAAATTGCTAAGTCTCTTGTATCGAACTCTTGAAGCTTGTTTCAAATCATAAAAAACTTACTCAAATTTAAACACATTGTTCGAATGTGTAGGATCAACAATCCCAGGTGGTGTACAACATATACCTCCTCATCTATATGTCCATTTAGAAGGGCACTTTTCACATCTATTTGAAATAATTTGAGATCTTTAAATGAAGCAAAAGCAAGAGTCATACATATGGTTTCGAGCCGTGCAAGCGGTGCAAATGTTTCTTCAAAATTAGTTCCCTCGATTTCATTGTTATCTTGGCCACTAGCCTAGCCTTGTTTCTAACTACATTACCTAACTCATTAACTTATTTCTAAAGACCTATTTAGCACCGATGGTTGGTTTATCACGGGGCCAAGGAGCAAACTTTCAAACTTGATTACACTCAAATTGATTGAGCTCTTCTTACATGGCAAGCAAGCAATAGGAGTCAACTTCTGCCTAATGGATATTTTGAGTTCAATATCTGAAATAAAAGCATAGTGTCCACAAATATCTTGAAGTTTGGATCTAATAATTACTTCCGGAGATACATCACCTATGATGAGTTCTTTGGGATAACTTGAAGCATACCATGGGGTGGTTGTAATTCTTCTTGCATTGCTTCTACTTCATCACTTGGTTCTTCTCTTTGCCTTACTTCTTGAATAGTTGAGTCATTTACAGTTATCTTCTCAGAATCAATAAACACTCTCCAAAAAAGGGTTAGATTCCTCAAGTTTTACATACATAGATTCTTCAATAGTCAAAGTTGATCTATTGAAGACTTTATAAGCCTTGCTAGTAGAAGAATATCTTACAAAAATAGCTTCTAAAGATTTAGTACCAAATTTGCCGAAATTATTCTTTGTATTGAAAATAAAACATCTATAATCAAAAACTCTAAAATAAGAAACATTTGATTTTCTCAAATGATAAATCTCAAAGGGTTTTTTGCTTAACTTCTTGCGAAATTGAATTTATTAATAATATAACGTGATGTGTTCATAGCCTCAGCTCATAAATATTGAAGGAATCTGTATTCATTTATCATTGTCATGGTTATCTTTTGAAGAGTTATATTCTTCCTCTCAATGACTCCATTTTGTTGTGGAGTTTGAGGACATAATATCTCATTTTTAATTTTATTTTCTTCACAATATGAAATGAAAAAGTAGTTAAACGAACTCACCACCTCTATCACTATGAATGTGTAAAATCTAAAATTTTTATCAACTATCTTTTTAAAAATATTGAAAAAAGAGAAAGCTCCATCTTTGTGCTCCAAAAAGAAGTCCCAAGTAAATCTAAAAAATTATCAAAAAGAACAAAAAACAAACAATTTTCATATAAGTTTTACTTTTGGTCAGACCAAACAAATTCATATGTATTAATTGCAATGGACGAGATATCATTATATCCTTAATTGATTTGAAAGAAGATTTGGTTTCTTTTTCAAGTTGGCATGCATGACAAATGCGATCTTTTTTAAATGTCAACTTTGAAATACGCTTCACAACTTTTTTAGAACCAATACGGGATAGATAATCAAATGAAATATGACCTAATCTTTTATTCCATAATCAATAATCTATATTTTGTTGGCCTAATGGCATAATCACCATTCTGTTATGATGATTTCAAAGCTCATATGGTTATGAGGTACTAATCAAGTTCAAGTATTTTTTTAGTTTACAGGTTTCAAGCGTTAAGGTTTTGCTTCATTCTTCCTCAAAAAGAAGGTATTAAAGTATTCAAGTTGATTCAAGCTGATTTTCCTTCATTCTTTCTCAAAAAAAGGTATTGAAGTACTCAAGTTGATTCAAGCTTGTAAAGTCAAAACATAGATTTTGGAGAAGCCCACTTGAAGAAGAAATGGAGATAGTGTAACTTTTTTAAGAATATTAGATTGTTTAATTTTAGAGTGCTAGATTAATGCTCAAAAAGTTTCACACAGCAAAAAAGATTTTAAAAACAATTTTTTTTGGGATTTTTGGGCTGAGACGGGCGACCGCCCGATCGACCGGTCTTTGTTCATAACGTTTGTGTTCTGCACGAATGACCGCTGGGTCGATCGAGCATGCATAGAACATACACATGCCCTGGGCTGGGCTGGGCAGATGATTAACTGCCCGGTCGATCGATCCATGGTACAGTTTGTGGCCATTGTGGCCGGTCGACTAACGGTCGACTGCCCAGACTGGGCTAATTTTAGAGCTTTCTATTGCTCTCTATTTCCTCTGGCCAATCGATCGACCGGTCGACGTTGGAAATTGCTACTTTGAAATAAGCCGTGGCCAATCGACTGTCTAGTCGACCACCAAAGTAACCAGAAGCGTCAACTTACTTTTAAACGGGTATTTTTGAATTCAAATATGTTTTTTTTTTCAAATGGGTATTTTTCACTTTATTAGTATTTTATCAGGTGTTTAAAGTCCTGATTAACTCTCTAATGATATTTTTGCATCTTATATAAATAGGAGTCATTTGTAGAGAGTTTTATCAAAAAAGAAACCAAGAAAAATCAAGAAAATCCCTGAAAATTGCTTGAAAAATTCAAGGGAAAAATTTAAGTTTCAAGTTTTCAAAGAGCTCTCTTTCTAATCATTTTATGCAAGTCTTAAGCTTTTAAAGTTCAATCTTTTTACTAATATTTTTCTAATAAAATTCTTGAGCCTCAAATCTCCACTTTATACTGTAGGAAGTTGTCATTGAGAGAATTTGTGATCTTGTGGTCACTAAGTGATTGTAATCTTCTTTTTCTTTATGCTTTCCTCTTGTGTTGAGGATTATGGTTGGAATTGAGCCTTCGGGTCTTGTGGGATCCTCGTTGTTGAGTTCTAAGTGAATCCACTGGAAATCCTTCATTGTGATATAGGCGGGAATGTAGAGCAAGTTGCTCGAGCTATGAAACAAATTTTTTGTGTTTATAGTTGCTATTCTCTCTTACTCTACTCTCTCTAGATTACTCTCTACTTGCTATATATTGCTAATACTTAGTATCTTGTGCTTGCTATACATTTATTGCTCCATTATTATTATTTTTTGTTTATTGATGTCACTCTTTCAGGTAAGAAGGAAATTATGCACCTTAACTCTTTATTCAAGAGGAATTATGAGGAGATCTTGCGTCTTTCATTGGGAATTTAGCTTCACTTTTTATTTTTGAGTTGACCGTGTAGTTGTACTTGTTAATTGTTGTATTTTTCGTATTCGATTATCATATCACTTATTCACCCCCTTCAGGTGATTTCAATTGGTATCAGATCTTGTTACTCTAATTTTTGAGGTTTAATCATCTTAGAGAGATCCTCATTGCTACATTAGTTGCTTCACTCACTCACACATATGGCCAATAGTATTGAAAGTTCACTCAAGTTTGATTGACTTAACTTTCCTATATAGAAAGTTAAGATGACCGTTTTCTTGTAATCCTTAGATAGCCTTATAGCCAAGACCTTGACCAAGCCTTTTGTTTTCCTCAAAGGTAATGAGGACACTTAGTCCGACATTGTCGTTAAGGAGTTTGATGCTAATCCACAAGTACATTGGAAAATATAACGGTACATACATCGTCATTTTAGTAAACAAATGACATTTATGCCCTCAGTGTCATTTTAGTAAGTATATATAAGATTTTGTGTCGGTTCTATTAAAGAACCGCTACAAAAAGATGGCTCTCGGTCAACCATTGTGTTAACTGACTTTTTGCATCAGTTCCTATAGGGAACTGATGCAAAAAGATTAGGATTTTTTCATCATTTCTATAAGGAACTGGCACCAAAAGTCGGTCAACAATTAAACAGTAACGTTAACCTACTTTTTGCGTCAGTTTCTTTACATAATCGATGCTAAAATTCTGTCACTAACAAATTAGCTTCCCGCAGCCGAGTCTAGTATAGCCCTAACTCTCTTTCTCTTATTTCTTCCCTATCCTCCGACCTCGCGCTGCCTTTTGCCACCGTGATCTCCCTCGGTCACCCTCATCCTCACCGACATTGATACCCACACTGACCTCGAGGCCCCAGCAACTTTGATCTCCTCCTACCCCGCGCCGCCCTTTTTCCTTAGCCACCTAGATCTCTTCATTGGGCCGCCTTTATCTCCTTTGCCCCTTTCCAAGCGCTCTTCTTTCTCTCTCTTTGGCCATGAATGGTGCTCTGCCGCCCTGATCTCCCCCATTTCTTGAGCTTCATCGCCAACAAACAACCTCTCCTTTCCTGTGGCTTTGAGGTAATCACTTTTTGCTTTTTTAAAAATTTGTTCAATGGGCTGTATATATTGTGCTTTGTATATGTGTAAAAATGTGAACGGTCCTAAGGTTTGGTAGATCAACTAATTTTTAGTGGTCCTAAATTGCAAATGTGTATAGTTTGTCGGTTTGTGTATGCATTTTCACGTTGGTTATTTATGAACCATGTCAAAGGACTAAGTATATTATAGTGGGCGAAGTTAATTTACTTCTTAATTACATGTAATGTATATCATAAATAATTTAATTTTTTACATGTTATGAATATTGTAGATAAAGATGAATCAAAATGGAAGTTTCTTAATATGTTAAATCTGGAATATTAGAATGGTGTAGAGGAGTTTATTATGTTTAATGTTGAGCATGCCGACAATTCTAATCGTATTAAATGTCCGTGCATACGATGCGCTTGTGTTGACAAAGTTACTATTCAAGTATTATGAGATAAATTGTTCATCAATATGATTGATCAAGGTATGAGATGGATATAGCATGGTGAGAATGCGAGACAAGATAGTACTATTATTTTTGATAAAAGCAGATGTGATAAAAGAGGAGAAGCTGATTTTAATAAGGGCGATAAATTAGAAAACGTAGTGCATGATGTCAAAGAAAATTTTATGGATCGCCCTAAATATGGGACGGATTGAAGAATGACGCAGAAACACCAATATACGTTAGTTGCTCTAAATTTACTAGATTATTTGCAGTGTTGAGATTGTATAGTTTGCAAGCGAGAAATGGGTTAAGCGATCAAAATTTTATGGCCTTCTTCAACTCTTGAAAGATATAGTTCCTGAAGGTAATGTACTTCCTGATTGTATGTACAAGGACAAAAAGATCTTGTGCTCTGTGATTATGGATTATGAGAGGATACACGCTTTCCCTAATGACTATATTTTGTACCGAAATGAATACGAAAGTTTAGAAGTCCAATGTATGGAAGGTCACAGTACAAAATAAGTAAGAAATCTCCAACAAAGGTGTCTTATTGGTCGCTAATGTTGCATATTTAGTATCAATTTTTCATACTTATTATAGAATAAAATCTGCATTGTCCTAATTAAATGTTTAATTTATTTGCAGGCCCATTCCTAAAGGAGTGTGAAGAGAAATGAGCCCAAAAGCCCACCAAATTCTGAATTAAATAAGAATTAATTCGAACTCAGTGAATCAGGGCAAAATCAGAGAGGTTGAAAATCGTTGAGAAGAATCCTCCCAGAATCAATCGGTTGAAGCAAAAATCAAAGGCTATTTCGTCACAACCCCGGACTCAAACTGAAAATCCAACTGCAGATAAAGCCAGAAAGCGAAACCAGGGAGACCCACCAACAGGGTGTGGCCACCTGGCCACACCCTGGCCGCGGAAACGCGGCCAAAGCCGCGTTTTCGCGGCTGTTTGATGGTTGTTGGGGGAGCGTTTGCTCCCCCAATCTTCCCAGGATTCTCCATGTATGGGTTTTGCCTATAAATACTGGTTTCAGCTGAGCAAAAGGGGACGACCATGTAGAGATAGGATTAGTCCAGTTTTCATTCTTTGTAGTTTAGGTTTTTCTTTCTTTTTATGTTATTGTAATTTATATGTAAGCTTAGGTTAGATTGAGATTCATGTAAGTAAGAGAGAGAGGCTTATGTTGAGAGTGACACCGATGTACCCTCCTCCTTTCTTCCATCGTTTCTGCAAGCAATAAAGGTAAATACTTTTTTATGTTCGTCTCTTTACTTTTGTTTTCTTTTTCCTTTTCCTCTTTCTACTTCACCTCTTTTGGTTTTGATGAGAATGCAAGTGAATCCCGACGCATAAGTATAACAAAGTTTTTCTGAGTGCCAACGATACTTCATGAAGATGTTCTCCTCCTCAAGATCCGTATCACTTCATTCTTGCTCGGCTTGATGATATAATGCGAACGGGGACTGAGCTCGATCCTATGACTTATGCGTTGAACGCCTCCGAAGCAAGGTAGAACATGCAATGGTTCCAGGTAAGTCATCAACCAAACTAGGTGACTAATTTCTTAATCTTCTTTCTTTTCTTTTATTTTTAGTTTAGATCACCAACACGATTTCTTTCACCACATTTTCCAAATCTTTCTTTTCTAATTCATTTGTGCATAGTCATTTTCTGATTTTTTACACCTTCTCATTCTACCGTTTTCTTTTTAACTTTAAATTAACTCTTTCTTCATTTTCATTTCTTAAAACAAAGAAGAACCTTCATTTTTCTTCATAAAGATTTCAATAAAAAACCTGAAACGCTTCTATTGCCAACCCTCCTTGTGGATCACGACCCGCATAGCCACTTGCTATAGCGGTAAGAATTGAGCCCTTGCACATCTCTATGTTGAAGTTTTAAAATTTAGTATTTTTGTGCAGGTTTAAGAAACAATCAAATTTTGGCGCCGTTGCCAGGGAGGGTAATGGTTTTTATTGAAATCTGGTTTTTATTTAATTTTTAGAACTAAAACGAATTTTTCTTCTCTGTTGCTGGTTATAGGGCAAGAAAAGCAGGAAAGAAAGATTGTAGTGACATATAAGTGGTCTTGGGCCTCTGTTCCAGGAAATAGAGACCAAGTACCCTCTGAATTGCCGCGTTTGCTCGGCTTTAGCCGCGTTTTCGCTGCAAGGAAGAGTTCACTACTAATTGTTTTTTTTTGCAGGGCTGCTTGCTTTGCAAAATTCTAGTTTTCTGCAATTTTATTTCTTATATGCCATCACCAAAATCCTGCTAATAAATCAATAGTAAAACATTTGTTGAAAAAGTTAAAAAATTGATTAGACGTTTGCATTTTAGGCACGTGTCTTTTCAATTCATTTTCTTTACTGTTGAAGAGTGCTGGAGTAAGGTACGTTCGCATTGCATTTAGAATAGGACTCATCTCTTGGTTGATTTACATCGCTTTGAGTGAATCTTGTTTTCATATCTTGTACACTTGCACAAACTGATCTTAAGGGCACCACCCCATAACAAGATAAGGTGGGGATTTAATCATCCTTCCTTGGCCTAAAAATCAGATTCCAAGCACTCACTAACCCGAGCCTAACTAAAAACGGGTAGACGTTGGCCCTAGGGACATCTCGGACTCAATTAGGAGATTATCCTAAGGGGGAAAGGTATTGGAATTTGACTCCTGCCAAATTAGTGTCTAGGAAAGGGATTAAGGGCCGAAAGCCCGAAGGTTGGTGGTTATTTAATTAAAGAACGTCTTTGACGGAAAACCTCCCACCAATCTTGCCCTGACCTGGCTGATTAGCTTGTGGTCAAAGTCTGCATTAGACCTCCCGTGGACAGTCTAATCAGTTAGGAGTCGTCTAGGTCATAGGTCTACCCTAACTTAGGTTAGAATTTTTCTTTTTGTTTGCTTATTTGTTTATTTTCGTTTGTGTTCTATTGTGTGATATGGCTTATAATAACAATTTTTTCCCATTTTAATAGTAATCCACATTACACACCGACTTCATTTTCGGATATTACCAACCCGGCATATCATAACTTTAATTAGCCTAGTGTGCCAGATTGGTCTTATCCGAATCAATATAACCCATGTCCCCAATCTTATAACCATAATTTCCATGATAATTTTAACTCTTCACAGAGTCAATAGGGATTCACCTCCACTGAGTCAAATTTTCAACCAACTTGTCCTCCTTCTCCACCTTGTCCACAATATTTTCAAGATTCATACTCAGCTCCACCAGTTCAAAATAGAAAACCATCAATTTTGGAAATGAGTATGCGTGAGTCCAAACAAAAATCACAAAATCTGATGGACTCACAATTTCACCACCAATTCCAAAACAACACTTCATCTTTTCAACAAAACTATGAACCCATCAACTATGAAAAGATGCTTGAAGCCATGACTCAGGCTCAAAACGCTCGTAATCATGACATAGATATGACGGTCCAAACTCTACGTTCCTACCGTCTGACTAGTTCTGATGTCACTAACCATTCTGTTAGAGCCAAAGAGTCATGTTGTTTTGGAAATCAAGGTTCCACTTCAAAACAATCAATTGAACTTGCCCAAACTCCAAATTTTGAAAATGATATTGACAGTTTGGCAAGTTATACCTTACCTGAAATTGAACTTGAGAATGATTATGATTATGAACCTCAACTTAGTGATTCAATTCTACTTCCTGATTCAATAATGACTCTGGTGTTTTCACCTGATTTCAATCTTTTTCCCGAGTCAACATTGGATCCTGTGCCCATTCATCATGAAATTGAATCACCCATCTTTGATGATCATATTGAACTTGACCACTTTTATACTTTTGAAAGTCCTATTGACAAATTGACAAGTTCTCATTTTTATGACATTAAAATCAATGAGATATGTGACCTAGATTCTCAAATCTGTGATCCAGTTCAAATTCCCAAATCAATATTGACTCCTGTTTTATTACCCGACCTGAGTAATATTTTAGAGTCAGTTTTGATTCCCACACCTATCATTCTTGAACTTGAATCACCAATATTAAGTCACATTCCATTGTCAGAAAATAAATGTGGACTTGAGTTTCAACTTCTTGACTTGGACCCGCTTCTTGAACCAATCTCGACTCCTGAACCTTTACTTGACTTAAGTCACCTTCCTGAGTCGGTATTAGTTCCAGTACTTCCTGAGTCCAAGTCAATCATTCTATCTTTTGACACTCTATTTTGGGACAAGGCAGTTGACAAATTTGACTCCGAAATTAATTATGACATTTGGAAATTAGATGGGGTCAAATATTTAATAAAAATCATTCATGCAGATATCATTTTATTGGGTTATATTAGAGAAATTTCTGGTGGGTTCCTGCGAACTCCACAAAAAGTTGATTGGGCCGCATTTCGTGGACCAATCAAACCACCACCAGAACCACCACCTTAAGGTAACATTTTCCTTCCCTTTCTTCTTTTTCATGCATCTATGCATTAATTCATACATTGAGGACAATGCATGAGATAGGTGTGGGGAGGGTTCTAACATAACTTAGTTTTTTCTTTTTATTAAAAAAAAGAAATTTTTTTTTAACATTTTCTTTGCTTTTAAAAACTTTTTGAAAATAAAAATAATATTTTGACATATTTTTTGTAAGAAATTAAGTTAATTTTAAGGAATAGGAAAATCCAAATTAGGATTTCTTATACTTGGTCAAAATAAGATTATTTGTTTGATTTTTAGGGTTAGGAAGATAATTTGTCAAAGTATTTTAGTCATGATCTTTACCTTAATAAAATATGCACACTTCATACACTTACACACTTAGGGTTCAAAAACAAAGATTCTTATGCCTTATATATAAAAAAAAAGAAAAAATATATCTATGAATAATGAACAAATCTAATTATTGATTAGTTAGGTACTTTGGCGTAAGCAAGCCTTAGTATTTATGCGAAAGATGATTAGATAAGTTTGAGAAAAAAATATATAAAAATCCTCTGATTAAGCTGGGTATTTGTGCCTAATAAAGCATAAGTATTCCCGCCTAAAAGGGGTTCATATAATAAAATCCTTAGTTTTGTGGCCTTATTTGCTCGAGTCCTTAAGTCCTTGGGGTGTTTTCTCACCCGGTGCCCTAAGACCGTTTGGTTTGGGAGTCATCGATTAGAGGCTCGTTACATGGGCAGATTAGAAAGCCTAATAGAACTAAGGAATAATACCACAAAATATATATATATATATATAAATAAATAAGGCATAAGAGTTAGAGTTAATGAACCCTTAGTAAAAATTTTCACGATCACAAGGTGCATATGACTTAGGGTAAAGTAATAGACTAAATGAGAAGTACAATTTGACTCCTTACTTTGATTGATAACAAATTTTTGAATAGAGACTAAGTTTAGGAATGAAAAATTCAGTTTTCTTGTAACTTATAGATTACTTAAATCTTACAATTATATTTCAAATATTTTTCTCTTTCAAAATGCTTTTCGAAAATACTAACTCTTTGTTTCTCTTTCTTTATAGATTTTGTGGGTGTAATCCACTGAAAACCCTCATGAGACAAAACTTGTCCTCTAGGGGAAACCTAGAGGTTTAACGGCTTGTTGCACATGCTCAGTGCAATCGCGTGACCTGCGAAAGTGGTCTAATAATCCTTGGTATAGTCTAGTTGTTTTGCTCGAGGACGAGCAAAAGATAGGTATGGGGGTGTGATTGGTCGCTAATGTTGCATATTTAGTATCATATTTCCATACTTATTATAGAATAAAATCTGCATTGTCCTAATTAAATGTTTAATTTATTTGCAGGCCCATTCCTAAAGGAGTGTGAAGAGAAATGAGCCCAAAAGCCTACCAAATTCTGAATTAAATCAGAATTAATTTGAACTGAGTGAATCAGGACAAAATCAGAGAGGTTGAAAACTGGTTGAGAAGAATCCTCCCAGAATCGATCGGTTGAAGCAAAAATCAAAGGCCATTTCGTCATAACCCCAGACTCAAGCTGAAAATCCAACTGCAGATAAAGCCAGAAAGCAAAACCAGGGAGACCCACCAATAGGGTGTGGCCACCTGGCCACACCCTAGCTGCGGAAACGCGGCCAAAGCTGCGTTTCTGCGACTGTTTGATGGTTGTTGGGGGAGCGTTTGCTCCCCCAATCTTCCCGGGATTCTCCCCGTATGGGTTTTGCCTATAAATACTGATTTCAGCTGAGCAAAAGGGGACGACCATGCAGAGATAGGATTAGTCCAGTTTTCATTCTTTGTAGTTTAGGTTTTTCTTTTCTTTTTATTTAATTGTAATTTGTATGTAAGCTTAGATTAGATTGACATTCATGTAAGTAAGAGAGAGAGGCTTATGTTGAGAGTGACACCGATGTACCCTCCTCCTTTCTTCCATCGTTTCTGCAAGCAATAAAGATAAATACTTTTTTATGTTTGTCTCTATACTTTTGTTTTCTTTTTCCTTTTCTCTTTCTACTTCACCTCTTTTGGTTTTGATGAGAATGCAAGTGAATCCCGACGCATAAGTATAACAAAGTTTTTCTGAGTGCCAACGATACTTCATGAAGATGTTCTCCTCCTCAAGATCCGTATCACTTCATTCTTGCTCGGCTTGATGATATAATGCGAATGGGGACTGAGCTCGATCCTATGACTTATGCGTTGAACGCCTCCGAAGCAAGGTAGAACATGCAATGGTTCCAGGTAAGTCATCAGCAAAACTAGGTGAGTAATTCCTTAATCTTCTTTCTTTTCTTTTATTTTTAGTTTAGATCACCAACACGATTTCTTTCACCACATCTTCCAAATCTTTCTTTTCCAATTCATTTGTACATAGTCGTTTTCTGATTTTCTCCACCTTCTCATTCTACAGTTTTCTTTTTAACTTTAACTTAACTCTTTCTTCATTTTCATTTCTTAAAACAAAGAAGAACCTTCGTTTTTCTTCATAAAGATTTCAATAAAAAACCTTGATTGCTTCTATCGCAAACCCTCCTTGTGGATCACGATCCGCATAGCCACTTGCTATAGCGGTAAGAATTGAGCACTTGCACATCTCTATATTGAAGTTTTGAAATTTCGTATTTTTGTGCAGGTTTAAGCAACAATCAGTGTCATGGTATATTCTGATAACACCTAGATTTAAACATATGTATAGAAAAGCAAAACATGCAAAGAGATTGACATGGCACTCAAACGGAAGGATTATTGATACTATGCTTCGGCATCCGACTGATTCTCCACATGGAAAATGATTGATTTGAAATTTTTTGAATTTGGGTGTGATAGGAGAATCTCTGGCTTGGTCTTTTGATTGATGGAATGAACCTACATAGTAACATGAATAGTATACACAATACATGGCCAGCTGTTTTGGCTATTTATAAACTCCCTCTCTAATTGTACTTGAAGCACAAGTTTATAATGTTGAAACTGTTAATCTCGGGTCCTAGGCAGTTGAAAAATGATATAGTTGTTTTATTTGGCAATTCTCATTAATGACCTAAAGTTAATGTGGGAAGAAGGGGTAAAAGTATTTGATGCATAACATCAAGAATTTTTCACACTTCGAGCTATATTACTTTGGACAATCAGTGATTTTTCAGCATATGATAACTTGTCAGGGTACAATATGAAAAAAACATAAGACACATTTTGTATGTGAAAAGACACATCTTTTCTCCAATTAAAGTATGAGAGAAAGACAGTTTACCTTGGTACCCAGAGATTCTTGCCCATGTTGCATCATTATCTGAGGATACTAAAAGAATTTAAGGAAACTATAGAAGGAGGAAAAGCTCCAAAAAAATTGAACGGTGAACAAGTATATGATCGGGAGAAACATCTCATTCCAAGTCATGAAAAAAACTGAAGCAGAATACAGTTGATAAGACTATGTAGCCATGACTCACATTAATTTGATATGCAAAGTACAGTTGATAAGGAAAATATAGGTGATAAGAATGTGTAGCCATGATAAGAATGTGTTCCAGATGCAAATTAATCTTACATTAATCTGCCAACTTGATATACTGAAGGTAAGATCCTAGGTTTTGATACCAACCAGCAACGCCCAGCTTGGGATGGGCTATGAGAACGCTACTATGACATCCATACGCAGGGCGAAAATACCCAGACATATGTATGCTAAGCAACAGTACAGTACAGGAGTCAGAGTACAGAAGTACGTGGTATTATACATTCCAACAAAATAATATAAGTATTATGTTTCACAGATTGTGACATAATATTACAGGAGTATTATATTAAAAGGGGCGCAAGAGTATAATTTACAATATAAAAAGACTGGGAGGTGCTCACGAGCTACAAAAGGGAATTCTCACAAGCCGGTCAAAAGGGAGACAGATCAGGAACGAGCTATTGTTGATCCACTTGCTCCTCAAAGTAAGCCTGGTCCTTAGTAGAAGGGTTCGTCTCATTCCAAACTTCGAGATCTAGACATGAAGGTCCAAGATTATCAGAAAGCAACCCAACGAGCATGTAAAATGAAGCCAAGTGGCGTTGATTGAAGAATTACATGCACACAAAAATACAAAGTTTCAGAACTTTTATAACAATAGTGCAAAGTGCTCAATTATACCACTATAGCAAGCGGCTATGCGGGTCATGATCCACAAGGAGGGACTAGCAATGGAAGTTTTTTAGTAAGTTCTCTTTTATGCTACAAAGAATGGTTAAAGTTCTTCTTTTGTTCTTTAAAAAGAAAAAGAAAAATTAGGTTAAAGTGAGTTAGGAAGAAAGTAGTAGATAGAGAAGGTGGAGAAAAAAGAAAATAGATATATACAAAGAAATCGAAAAGAGTGATAAAGGAGTTGGGTGTTATTGGTGTTGGTAATCTAAACTAAGAAATTAAAAGAAAGTAAACTAAAACCTAAAAAACTTTCTTACCTCTTCAGCACCTGCTTACTTGTGACCCGTATCGACGATGTACCTTTGTTTGAAGGTGAGCGAAGTATGACAAATAGGATCTTTCCCATTCCTGATTTGCACTATAAAATGAAGAGGCAAGCTACACTACCATAGAAATGGATATCCATCACCATAAGCCATCATCGACACTTGCAAGGGCAAGACAACTTTGAGGCTATTAGATTCATTTGGATCCACAAACACAAAATAGGGAAGCAATGAAAACGAGAATAGAAAAGAAAAGAAAAGAAAAGAAAACATTGATTCGATTCAAATAACAATGAAAGAAAAGATTACTTACACCGGTGTCACCCTTAGTACAAGCTTGTTCTCATTCCTCCATGAAAGTCTACTCTCCTCTCAGTTATATAAAGAAAATAAAAATTACATATAAGAAAACTAAAAATTTAAGTTACAAACTACAATATAGCCTAAATTTTATTCTCTGCTTGGTCGTCCCTTGTACACTCTGAAAAACTCAATATTTATAGGCAAAACCCAACGGGGAGGGGCGTACGAAGATAGCGGGAGCAAACGCTGCCCCAACTATTGCAACAAAGCTGCAGAAATGTGACTTTGGCCGCATTTTCACGGCCTGGGAGTGGCCAAGTGGCCACCCCCAAATAGTGGGGTTCCTTGATTTTGAGAGATTATTTTATCCATTTCTAGATTTCACGTTTCAGCTCTTAGATTTGACGAAACAACCTTTGATCGTTGGTTTTAACCGATTAATTTGAAGAGATATGTTTTTAACTAATTTTCAACCGATCTGAACCGACCTGATCTGCCTTATTTATTGACTTTGAATTAATTCTGATTTAAATTAGAATTTGATGGGCTTTTGGGCTCGTTTCTCTTCCCTCTCCTTTAGTAATGGGCCTACAAATATATTAAACAATAATTAAGAAAAAGTAGAGTTTATTCTATAATATGTATGAGAATATGAGAATGAATGTGCAATATTAGCGACCGATCACACCCCATACCTATCTTTTGCTCGTCCTCAAGCAAAAAAAATAAAACTAAAGCAAAAATTATTAGACCACTTTCGCAGGTCACGCGATTGACTGAGCTTGTGTAACAAGCCGTTAAATCTCTAGATTACCCTTAGAGGACGAGTTTTATCTTATGAGGGTTTTTAGTGGATTGTACCTACAAAATTCATAAAGAAAGAGAAATAAAGAGATAGTATTTTCGAAAAGCATTTTGAAAAAGAAAAATATTTGAAATATTATTATAAGATTTAAGTGATTTATAAGTTATAGGAAAACTGAATTTTCCATTCCTAAACTTAGTCTCTATTCAAAAATTTATTATCAATCAAAGTAAGGAGTCAAATTGTACTTCTCATCTAGTCTATTACTTTACCCTTAGTTATATGCACCTTCTTGACCGTGAAAATTTTGACTAAGGATTTTTTAACTCTAACTCTTATGGCTTATTTATTTGTTTATTTTTTTTATTTTTGGTGGTATTTTTCTTCTATTAGGCTTTCTAATTTGCCCATGTAATGGTGACTCCCAAACCAAACGGTCTTAGGGCACTGGATGAGAAAACACCCCAAGGACTTAAGGACTCGAGCAAACAAGACCACAAAACTAAGGATTTTATTATATGAACCACTTTTAGGCGTGAATACTTATGCTTTATGAGACAAAAATACCCAGCTTAATCAGAAGATTTTTATATATTATTTTTCTTTTTTTCAAACTTATCTAATCATTTTTTTGTATAAATACCAAAGCTTGCTTAGGCCAAAACACCTAGCTAATTAATAATTAGATTTGTTTATTTTTTATAGATATACATATATATATATTAATAAGGCATTAGAATCTTTGTTTTGAACCCTAAGTGTGTAAGTGTATAAAGTGCGCATATTTCATCAAAGCAAAGATCAAGACTGAATTACTTTGATAAATTATCTTCTTAACCCTAAAAATCAAACAAATAATCTTATTTTGATCAAGTATAAGAAATCCTAATTTTGATTTTCCTATTCATTAAAATTGACTTAATTTCTTATAAAAAAATATGTCAAAATATTATTTCTATTTTAAAAAAGTTTTTTAAAGTAAAGAAAATGTTAATTTTTTCTTTTTTTAAATAAAAAGAAAAACCTAAGTTATGTTAGCACCCTCCCCCACACCTATCTCATGCATTGTCCTCAATGTATGAATTATTACATAGATGTATGAAAAAGAAGAAAGGGAAGGAAAATATTACCTTAAGGTGGTGGTTCAGGTGGTGGTCTGATTGATCCACGAAATGCAGCCCAATCTAATTTGCGTGCAGTTCGAAGTAACCCACCAGAAATCTCTCTAATATAACCCACTAAAATGATATATACATGAATGATTTTATTAAATATTTTACCCCATCTAATTTTCAAATTTCATAATTAATTTCGGAGTCAATTTTATCAACACCCGTGTCCTAAAATGGAGTGTGAAAAGATAGAATGATTGACTTGGACATAGGAAGTACGGAAACTAATACCGACTTAGAAAAGTGCCTTAAGTCAAGTAAAGGTTTAGGAGTCGAGATTGGTTCAGGAAGTGAGTCCAAATCAAGAAGTTGAAACTTAAGTCCACATTCATTTTCCTACAATAGAATGTGACTTAATATTGGTGATTCAATTTCAAGATGACAGGTGTGGGAATCAAAACTGACTCTAAAATATTACTCAAGTCGGGTAATAAAACAAGAGTCAATATTAATTCGGGAATTTGAACTGTATCACAAATTTGAGAATCTAGGTCACATTTCTCATTGAGTTCAATTTCATAAAAAAGAGAACTTGCCAATTTGTTAATGAAACTTTCAAAAGTATGAAATTGGTCAAGTTTAATATGATGATCATAAAAGATTGGCGATTCAATTTCATGATGAACTGGCACAGGATTCAATGTTAACTAGGGAAAAAGTTTGAAATCAGGTGAAGACACCAGAGTCATTATTGAATCAGGAAGTAGAATTGAATCACCAAGTTGAGGTTCAGGATTATATTCATTCTCAAGTTTAATTTCAAGAAAGGGATAACTTGCCAAACTGTCAATGTCATTTTTAAAAATTTGAGTTTGGGTAAGTTCAAATGGGTTGTTGAAATGGAATCTTGTTTTCTAAAACAACATGATTTTTTGGCTCTAACAGAATGGTTAGTGACATCAGAAATGGTCAAATGGTGAGAATAGAGAGTTTGGACCATTAGATCTATGCCATGATTACGAGCGATTTGAGTCTGAGTCACGGCTTCAAGCATCTTTTCATAGTCTATTGGTTCATCATTCTGTTACGAATAGACTTAAAAAGATGAAGTTTTATTTTGAAATTTGTGGTAAAATTGTGAGTCCGTCAAATTTTGTGATTGTTGCTTGGACTCACATATACTCATTTCCAAGGTTGATGGTTTTCTATTTTGAATTAATGGAACTGAGTATGAATCTTGGAAATATTGTGGACAAGGTGGATAAATAGGACAAGTTAGTTGAAAATTGGACTCGGGGGAGGTGAATCCCCATTGACTCTGTGAAGAGTTGAAATTATTTTTGAAATTATGGTCATAAGATTGGGGGCATGGGTTACATTGATTCTGATAAGACCAATCCGACACACTAAGTTGGTTAAAGTTATGATATACTTAGTTGATAATATCTGAAAAAGAGGTCAGAGTGTAATATAGATTACCATTAAATTGAAAAAATTATTGTTATAAGCCATATCACACAGGAAATGTCAAACACAAGTAAAGAAAAACAAGCAAATAAGCAAACAAATAAAAAGAAAAAAATTTAATCTAAGTTAGGATAAACCTTAGGCCTAGACAATTCCTAACTGGTTAGACTATCGGGGGGTATATTGCTGAATCTGACCACAAGTTAATCGGCCAGGTAGGGGTAAGATTGGTGGAATGTGTCCACGTAAAAGCGACTGGCCTAATTAAGCCAAACCACCAGCCTTCAGGGTTTCGCCCTTCAATCTACAACCTTAGACACCGATTTGACAAGAGTCAAATTCAAATCAACTTTCCCCTTAGGTCAGTCTCCTATTTGAGTCTAAGATGTCCCTAGGGCGAACGTCTACTCAGTTTTAATTAGGATTGATTTAGTGAGTGAGTAGATTATTTGTGGGCTAAGGAAAGGTAATGACTTCCCCACCTTATCTTGTTTATAGGACAAGCCCTTAATCAATTTAGTGCAGTGTATAAGTATATAGAAAAAATTAATACTCAAGCAATATTTCATACAAGAATGAACCTTATACTAAATGCTATGCACACATAGCTAGGCTCCAGCACAATTCAACAGTAAATAGAAAATATAATGAAATAGACACGTGCCTAAATGCAAAGTCTAAATCATTTTTAGCATTTACAATCAACTTTTTACTGTTGTGTTAAAAATGTATATACACTGAGTCAAACAAAGAAATAAATGCTTTAAAAATTAAACTATTCAATTCAGCCAACCTGTAGAAAATACAGGTTTGTAGTTCACTCAGATTGCCATAGGAATGTAGCAAATCTGAGGGCTTCTGGGCTCTGCTCTCTTGAGCAGAATCCAGGGCACTTATATGTCCACTGCAGTAAAAATCCTTGTTGTTAAACCTGTACACCAAAATTAAAGAAGAAAGTTAACCAAAAATGTAAGTCTAAAAAAAGAATAACTTACCGTCTCTCCCCGGCAACGGCGCCAAAATTTGATTGAAGTATTACCTGCACACAAAAATACAGAATTTTAGAACTTTTATAACAATAATGCAAGGTGCTCAATTCTACCGCTATAGTAAGTGGCTATGCGGGTCGTGATCTAAAAGGAGGGATTAAGAATGGAAGCTTTTTAATAAGTTCTCTTTTATGCTACAAAGAATGGTTGAAGTTTTTCTTTTGTTCTTTAAAAAGAAAAGGAAAATTAGGTTAAAGTGAGTTAGGAAGAAAGTTATAGATAGAGAAGGTGGAGAAAATAGAAAATAGATAAATACAAAGAAATAAAAAAGAGTGATAAAAGAGTTGGGTGTTGATGGTGTTAGTAATCTAAACTAAGAAATTAAAAGAACGAAAACTAAAACCTAAAAAACTTTCTTACCTCTTCGGCGCCTGCTTACCTTTGACCCGTATCGATGATGTACCTTTGTTTGAAGGCAAGCGAAGTATGACAAATAGGATCTTCCCTATTCCCGATTTACACTATGAAATGAAGGGGCAAGCTGTACTACCATAGAAATGGATATCCATCACCATAAGTCATCAACGGCACTTGCAAGGGCAAGGCAACTTCGAGGCTATCGGATTCATTTGGATCCATAAACACAGAAGAGGGAACCAAATGAAAATAAGAATAGAAAAGAAAAGAAGATCACTTACACCGGTGTCACCCTTAGTATAAGCTTGTTCTCATTCCCTCATGAAAGTCCCCTCTCCTCTCAGTTACATAAAGAAAATAAAAATTACATATAATAAAACTAAAAACCTAAGTTACAAACTACAGTATAGCCTAAATTTTATTCTCTTCTTGGTCGTCCCCTGTACACTCTGAAAAACCCAGTATTTATAGGCAAAACCCAACGGGGAGGGGCGAACGAAGACAGGGGGAGCAAACACTCCCCTAACTATTATAAAAAAAGCCGCGAAAACGTGACTTTGGCCGCGTTTTGGCGGCCTGGGTATGGCCAGCTGGCCACACCCAAATGGTGGGGGTCCCTGGTTTCAAGAGATTATTTTATCTGTTTCTTGATCTCTCGTTTCAGCTCCTGAATTTGACGAAATGGCTTTTGATCGTGGTTTTAATGATTAATTTGAAGAGATATATTTTTAGCTTATTTTCAACCAACCTGATCTGCCCTGATTTACTGACTTCGAATTAATTCTAATTTAAATCAGAATTTGATGGGCCCGTGTCTCTTCCCTTTCCTTTAGTAATGGGCCTACAAATAAATTAAACAATAATTTGAAAAAAAGCAGAGTTTATTCTATAATAAGTATGAGAATATGATAATGAATGTGCAATACTAGCGACCGATCAGGCATGCACAGGCACAGGCAAATATAAATGTACAAGATGAAAGAGACATGGGCTCAGTCTTGAAGCACATGCTAGTCACATAGAGCGATATAAATATAATAAATGAAAGAATGCAATGAGATTATTAATTGTTTTTAAGAAATATAATGTGTATGTTACGGTATTTGTCCCATTTCACATATCTCTACATACAAATCAGGTGAGGTGGGTTATTGCAAACTGATGGGGCATGATGAGCCATAATTCGAACTGGTCCCGTGCATGCCTGGGAGAACGACCTAGGAACTTCTGGCGCTGAACCAGAATGTTTCATTAAGCACCGAGACTTATTATACCTCTAAACATGAGTAGGATGTCGTTGCTTTCACAGGAATAGGCCTATGGGCTTGTTGCACACCCTACTGGAATTCAAGAGGAGTATGGGTACCAGTACACCCCACTGAAACACGTGGTGGCCCTCAGGTAGAACCGTAGTTTCAGTTGCACAATATTTATATAGCCACCCTAAACACAAAACCTATATCAGTACCCATCAGTTTTCCCTATCCTGGCGTAAGTTGTCTAATTATTGCATTAAGATACATGATGATTCAGTTATAGGGATTAACGTGAATATCTAAGAGGAGGAACTTGTTTGATATAGGAGTACATGATTTTTGGGAATTTAACATGATAATAGTATTCAAGTCCCCGTAATGTAGTAATCATGAGTCATGCAAGTAACATGTAAGGTGTCATGGCACCGGAAGAAGTATAATAGTACAAGTAAGTATAAGATTACAACATGTAACAGGTTATGGACATGGTACAAAAAAATACTACAAGTAAATGTTTCAAACTTCACAACCCTGTTAATAATTATCAGCTATGTTATTAAGTAGCCAGGCGGGGTAAGCCAAAGCAAAGTTAGAGCAGAGCTAGATCTTCGACGAAGCTAAGCCATAGGCTAGACTTGCAGCGCCTAGCACTTGGCGCATGACGGAGCTAGACTCCCGATAAAGCTAGCATAGTGCTAGATAGTAACACGGCAACCGATCAATCTCTTGTAGCAAAGCTAATGATAGGTGCTAAGCGACGCTCGCGACGAAGCCACACTCCAGAAGAAACTAATGCTCACACTGAAGCTAGAGTATAAATGCTTACTAATGCTCGTGGTGAAGCAAATGCTTGAGACAAAGCTAGCGTATGAATGCTTAGCCAATGCTCGCGGTGAAGCTCCGCTCAGAGCAGAGCTAGCTGTAATGCGCTAAGTGTTAAGCTCGTCTATTCGGCGGAGCTAGTAAAGCCTAAAGACTAAGCATGAAAGCTTAAGTAAAGCCCAAAGGCTAAACTGAAGTACTCGCGAAGCAAGGAAAGGCACTCACCCAGTCGAAGACTGGGCACTGGTGGACGATGGAAGAGTTCCGGCGGAGCTAGCAAATACGCGCGGAGAACGGGGTTCGCAGCTTCCTGGGGGCTGCGCGTGGCCAAATGGGCTGGCTAACCAGCTGGCCCGGCTGCCGAAAAGTGCAGGTGGTTATGGCAGTCTTCTATGGGAGGAATGAAGGGAGAGGGGAAGCTAGGCTTGGCCTTGGCTAGGCTAGCTGCACAGCCAGAGGGGGGAGTGGATGTAACCCTGGCCCTAGACGTACATGTTACCTTATTAGTACTCGATACAGCGCTACAAACTTGATTTGATTTTCTTGATTGTCATATTTAACTGGTGGCAACTCTAGATATCATTTTCTAATATTTTAAATTTTTCAGGAATTTTCTAGAATTTTTCTGTTTTATTTTGGAAAATCTCTGAATTCGGTGTCGACCGATAGTGATAATCTGATCTAGGATTTTTAATTCACAAATAGAGTTGAATTTTTATAATTTACTTCTAAATTATTCTTTAAAATCATATTTTCTATTTTAGTATATTTTTGAAGATTAAAAATACGGCCAAATAGGTGTCGCCCGATATCAGCAATCAATTCCAAGAATTTTAATTTGCAAACAAGGATAAATCTCTTAAATCCGATTCCACATTACTACTCCTTAGAAAAATATTTTCTATTTTATAAAATTTTTGGGGACCATTTTGAATTAGTCAAATTTATCAGATTTAAATAATTTAAATAATTTAAATAATTCATTTTTTCTTATCTTTTATTTCCCCCAATCTTCTTCTTTTCTTTCTCCCCCAAGCCACTACCTTTATTCCCACCTCCTCTCCCTCTCTTACTTCTCTCAATCCTTTCTCTCCACATCTCTCTCCCTTTCTCTGCCCGTACCCAGGCCCACTGCCAGCAGCAGCCTCTATCTTCCCTTCCCCGCTCTCTCTCTCTTCTTCCTTCTCCCTTTCTTTTCTCTTTCTCTCACTGTCTTACCTTTACTCTTTTTAACCCTCTATGCTCATCTTACCACCACCAGTAGGCACGCCGGCCGTCCCGGCCAGGGACTGCGCCACATGCCGTGGCCCACCTCCCTCTTTCTCTTCTTTCTTTTTTTCTTCTCTTCTCCTTCTTTTCTTCTTCTTCTTCTATTCTCCTTCTCTTCTTTTCTTCTTCTTCTTCTTCTTCTTCTTCTTCTTCTATTCTCCTTCTTCTCCTCCTTAATATCTCCTCCACACCATGATCGCTGCCTAGACCGCCCCTAGCGCTGCCGGCGGTCACCGCCGTGCGGCGCGCAGCCCTCATGGCCGCTGCTGCTTCTCCCTCTCAATCTATCTCTTTCTCTCGTTCTCTCATTTTCATCCCACTATTGGATCTAAATCCAAACCCATTAACCCATTTGCTTGATAACTTAAGTGATTGGGTCGGGTTATTAGATCTAAACCCGACCCACTAGCAATCTAAGCGAGCATCAAAAATTATGAAAGGTTATTTACAAAAACACCTTGTCAATTTAGAATATTTACAATTTAGACTTTATTATTGCATATTTAACCTATTTATATTCATTTTAGTGTTCGAGTGATATCTTGACCATTCGGAGTCCGATTTGGATGATTCTCAAGTCGTTGCGATCGTAAAAAGACGAGCTACATCCTAGTAATAACAATGTAAGTTTTTATTTTGTAATTTAAATTTCATCATGTGAAATTAAATTAAGTTATTGATTTATTTAACAAAAAGTAATTATTAATCAGTAAATCATGTAAATAGTAAATTACTATAAGTACGGATATGTTAATGGTTACTAATATATTATGGTAATTCTTGCTTTACGATAAACATGTAGATGAATCATTTATATTGGTTGACTTATTATAAAATAATGAATAAAAAGAATTTCATAATAATAACTAAATTAATAATATTAAAATGGTTGTGAAGAGTTTGAAAAATAAATAATTGTTTATAATTCTTTTATGATATCGATCATAGTAACAACATAAAGTGACATACTAAATACTGATATATCTATAGATACATTGAATTATATTCAAGTCCCTAACACTGTCACCGCTACCTGAATAACCATTGATACACTAGACATTGTCATGTTATGTTTGAGGATATTATTATGTCATGCACTTGTATCACTATTACACGGACACTGTTATTCCATGTGCAAATATCATCGTTACACGAATACTCTAGTACTCTGGACACTGTTATTTCATGACAATACTTGTTATACTAGACGCTATTATTTTATTTACCTGTAGTATTATAACATGGATATATTAACACACCGGACACTATCATTTTATGTACATCTATCACTATTACACAGATACTATTACATTGGATACTATTATTTCATGTTCATGTACCAATGATACACGGATATGCTATTCCACTGTATACCATTATTTCATATATTGGTATCACCACTACACGAATATCTTGGCACAGTTATTTCATATTCTTATAACACTGTAAAATAAATTCACATGTATATATGCGTGATGTTTCTGTATTCTTATTGCATGGTTCACTATTCCAGCTATATAAATATTCTTGTATTCTTGTTACATGATTATTTCCTATTATTAATATCGATATGATACTCCCGTTACTAGACATGAGTGTTGTTTTATGCAATTAGTGAAAATAAGTGCTATGTGGATCTAAGCCACGGGGGCCACCCCTAGAATCCCACATCTTTTATCTTCCATTTCCTATTATCTTATTCATGATATCAACAAAGCTCATGTCCTATTATTGTATTACATGTACCATGCATTGTTCTTATTTCTGATACACTATATAGTTTAAATATAATAAATATAACATAAGGATGTGGGATACTTAACATTTGACTAGATCTTAGCAGGTGGATGACCTAGATCCATGTTTATCCCACAATAGGGGATGGTAGTGCTCGCTACCAATTGTATATAACTCCATAAGCTCCTTCTTATCCCACTCTTAGAGGAGGGCCCTGGTCTCAATGGCCAGAGCTCTATTTAGAGCCGTGATCCTGCGTATGCATGGAATACACCTACCCGATTAGAGCTCCTTGACCACTGAGTTTTCAATTAACATAATAAAATAATATAAACAATAGTGACATCGGGAACGCTTGTTATTTGATCACCCTCTCGTTCAAATAATGGTACCCGTATGCCATGTTCTGGGTTTGCCTGGAATACAGGCTCTGGTATGAACTGTCAGTGGTGTGGGATACTGAAAGAGATTGATTAAAATACAGGCGATATTGATTGCTATTATTATATAAATTAAATGACTTGTTCGGAACATGTATATTATCATTCATTTATACCTGCTACACTTCCTGCTATCTTATTCAACATCAGGTCACATGTATACTGCGCACTTCATGTGGAGACACATTATTCATGTACACGTATACTCTATATTCTTTCTATTCGCTTTTCCATGTATTCATGTATAAACATTTTTATCACGATACCATCCTGCTACTGTTACTATTACTTCAAACAATAAATGTATTATAATTAAGACTTGATATATGTTCATTAAACAACCTAATTTTGTTAATATATAATTAAATATTGTATTTTATTATTCATATTGATCATACCATATAAATGGCATAACTCCTACTGATTATAAGAACATAATAAAATAAGGTTGGTGATATAAAAGAGTCTTCCCGATAATATTAATTGATACTAATGTTAGATAATTAGATAATATTAATTGATACTAATGTTAGATAATTAGATAATATTGTTGAACTAATATCGTTGCAATATGCTAGGCATTTATAATGTTATAGTGTTAATGTAACACTTGTTTATATCTCTGTATATATATCGATTGTTAGTACAAGTATATTGTATCACGGATATTTAAACATGTATTATATAGTATCATGATTGTACTACTATTATAGTAAATAATACTTCTTCTTTTATTTTATCACTCACAAGGTCACTTTCTGACAACCCTGGTTTTGCATACCCAAGTTAGAGATATTAGACTTCATAGTACCTGATACTCTGCTGAAGAGAAAGAATGATGATGATAGGGGTGTACGTATGTAAGGGAATTTTCACCCGTCGTACGTACGCCAACGTAGCTTCTCCGTATCCACGGGATCGAGCTGTTACAGTAGAGGTGGTGATGGCGCGTAGGGGAGCTGGCTTGAGGTAAAGCACTGATTGGAGGTGAAGGAGGGTAGGTGTACAGTCAGAGAGAAAAATAAAAGGAGGGAAAAAGAGAAGGAGAGCGTGAAGAAGAAGAGGACTTGGCTTGGGGCTGGGGTCGCGTACGGAAGGGGCCAGAGGAGGAGGGAAGATTGGGGTAGCCCTGGAGGAAGAGTGGCCGGTAGTGGCGCTGATGGGGGTCGTGGCTAGGGGAGAGAGAAAAAGGAAGTGAAAAGGAGAGAGGTGGCGCCGGCTGGGTGGTGGCTAGCCAGAGAGGAGAAGGAGCCCAAGTTGGTGGTTGGCCTGGTGGTTGCCTGTGGCCAATGAGAGGAAGGGGAACAGAGTGGGAGAGAGGAGAGTGATGGTGAGAGCGAGAGAGAGAGAGAGAGGGAGAGAGACATAAGGAGAGAGGGGAGAGAGAATGATCATGAGAGAAGGGGCTGTGGTCGGCTGGAGGTGGCAGGGGGTGGTTGGTGGTGATGGGGGAGGTGGTGTAGGGCGGCTGACTGGTGAAGTCAGCTGCGTGAGGGTATGGGGGCAGCTATATGCATAAGGGGAGGCCAGAGGAGAAAGAAATCAAGGAAAGAAAGAAAAAATGTAAAAGAAAAGAAAGGAAAAAATGAAAGAAAAATGAAAAAGAAAAAGAAAGGGAAAAGGAAGGGAAAAGAAAAGAAAAGAAAATGGAAAAAAGAAAATGGATGGAAATTGAGTGCAGGTCTAGGCTTTGACTGGGTTAGGCCGGGTCGAAGTCCAGAATTGGGTTGGGTCCAGCGTCTCGGGCTAGGTTCAAGTCCACTGAATATGGGTCGACTACCAAACAATAAATCAAAAAATAAAAATAATGCGGGCAAAAAATCAGGACAAGTAATTAAATATGTATTCAGGGTCAGGGTGTTACATCTTGTATAATAGTAATGAAGTGCCACCTTATATAAATAAGCATATAGACTTTATAAGGCACATCAATCCAACAAAAAGGGAGAGGTGGATTATAAATGAACATAATAAATTTGAGATGGTTGACTCATGGGCCTTGTGCAGATGCATTCTCTTACCATGGGTGTTGGACACGGAAAAAGAGGGAGGTGTAAAATTTCCTTGAATCAGATGAAAAATTACAACAGACTAATCTTCCGGTTACAAGGGAGGAGGATGTTGAAGCTTGAATCCCCCATTTGTTTAGTGCTGGGTTCTTCGTGTGGCGGTGGAGAGTGAATCTTGTTCTCCGTTGACCAGATGACCATCTGGACCGTCAAGGGATCTTCTCCTTGGCAGGTAGAAGGAGTAACTCAGCCCCGTCTACCAAAACTCTAAAAGAGAAGGTAGGCGAAGAGCAACTTGTACGCAGCAAGTTAGCTTGAAGAGTCGAGCTCTCTCTCTGTATGTGTCGCGCCTGTTGATATCTCTCGGTCTCTTTATGTCTATTGATGCCCTTCGATTTCTTCTGATGCCCTTCCCCTTGATGCCGATCGCCAAAAAATTCGACCCCTTCATCATAGCGACGGGGCTATTTATAGAGGTCCCAGGGGTGAACGTGCCCCCTGAAAACGCTCCACAATGAGGGCCAACTTCCCCGCTACATGGGCGGTAACTAACCCACGTGCTTGCTAAAGACATGCCACGATGGGGGCTGATCTCCCCTACGTGTGGGCAGTGATTGGTCCCTTAACCAAGGCGGTTATAACTGAGACGCGGGTGTCAGGCCAACGCGCCTTGATGCTGAGACGCGGGTGTCAGGCCGACGCGCCTTGATGCTGAGACGCGGGTGTCAGGCCGACGCGCCTTGATGCTGAGACGCGGGTGTCGAGCCAACGCGCCTTGATGCTGAGACGCGGGTGATAGTCCCTCGCGTCTAGAGCTTGAAACTTTGCTTTTCAATGGCTTGTCCTCCAGTAACTTTTGGACAGCCTACAGAACCTCCTCCAAAGTTTTCGATATTCCGCAGTTACTGGGACGGATTTCGAATACTTTGGACTCTAGCTGAATTCACCTTCATGGCTGGACTGTTGATGCTCCGGGTTTGATTTTATCTGGAGTTGGTCTTCGTGAGTGTACTGTTTGAATTCTTTGAAGCCACCAGAGTTGATCATGATGAGTGTCTAGATGCACAGTCTAAACCTCCCCGATGCTTTTAGTCTGTCACGGGTGTGCTTTAAGCCAGGAGCGGTTGGTCGTCTGCTTGCGTCAGTGTACTGTTGAACTGATTTTGCAGAGGCAGGAGGCTGAACGCAGGTTCTTTTCAAAAAGCCGAGATGGTACTGCTTTAAAGACGTGATTTCTGTAGGGTGCGTCCTTTGGCAATGGAAACACGCCTGATCTTCTATGAGGCAGACGCGATGTTGGGCCCGCTGGGTCGGACGCGGACTTTGTAGAAAGACGCGACCTTCCGAATGCATTTATGGAGATGCTGACGGGGCATATCCATCGAAGAGACATGGTCGTCGGGGTGTGAGTCCGTGCCACGTCATGATTGCGCTGCCAGTTGGCCTGGGGAACCGACGGGATTTCACCTTTTGGCGCGCGGATTTCCTGGCTCATTAAATGATCCGTGCCACGTGTCGAGCGACGATTCGCTGCAGAGTCGTGGCGCATGATCTTCTCTGTGCGTTAAAGTAATTTTGTTCCACGCGTCGAACAGAGATTCGCCGCAGAATTCATCGGGCCATATGCTGCGTATCTTCGCGAATCCTTGTGCCTATAAAAGGCCACAGTTGGGAAGATTCCTCTTCTTCTCCGAACGCACTCGCTGATAAAATTAAGATAGAGAATTTCCCCTTCTGTTCATCTGTTTAACCTCGGATTGAATTAGCAATGGCACCCAAGACCAAGCCGACTGCTTCTTCTTCAAAGGCGACTGTCGCCGAGGCCCGGAGGGGCAGCTCCTCCTCTGCGCAGGATGTTGTTCTCCAAGGTCTCCAAGGTAAAATGCCTTTTAGGCGTGAATTTCGCCATTAAGGAAGTTCAAAGCACCCTTAAGAACCCTTAACACACAATTTAAATCGTGTTTGATTCCCAGACGCAGTCTTTGGGTTGATAACCGAGGCGCGGGTTTGATGACCCGGTGCCATTAGGTCCTGCCTTTTGGACCCTTCACTTAGAATATTTCTAATTGTGAAGGGTTTAAATGCGGACTTTGATCCTTGCGTTCTGCAACATCAGGTGCTGGTTCTTACGGTCTGGCGCCTGAGTCCAAGTACTTGAATCTCATAAGTCTTGGTTTGCAAAACGCGGATCTTGCAGGTCTGGACGCGGATTTGATAATTCCTGCGTCTAGTATCTCCTCTGCGTTTGACGTGGATTCGCAGGTCTGGACGCGGGTTTGATAATTCCTGCGTCTAGTATCTCTTCTGCGTTTGGACGGGATGCGCAGGTCTGGACGCGGATTTGATAATTCCTGCGTCCAGTGTCTCTTCTGCGTTTGGACGTGGATGCGCAGGTCTGGACGCGGATTTGATAATTCTTGCGTCCAGTGTCTCTTCTTGCTCTCTGGTTATGACAACTTAGCATTTTTTTCTTGCTTTTGATAAAGTATCTAACTAAGTGTCCTTTTCTTTTTGCAGCGCCAGACCTTACTACTTCACTAGCCAAGACGCGTCACTTTGGACATATAGGTGGTGCTGACCGGGACTTGACCTTTGTGCTACAAAGGACTGTCCCTGTGACTGCTGACCAGTCGCAGGCTCGTGAGGAGAGGCTCTCGAATGTTGACATGAGGACTCTTCGGGTGCTTATGACCGATGCAGCATTCACAACGGATGCTGGCATCAAGCTGGAGAAGCCTGCCTTCTTCTTCGGAGATCGCATCCACGATGGCGGCTATCGCGTGTATGACGGAACTTACAAATGGCTCCGTCAAATAAGGGGTGGAAGATTCTTTCTTCCGGACATGGAGAGGATGTTCACGCTGTCCTATTTCCAGCACATGTCCGTCCCTCGGAAGATGGAATGGGACCTTTCTCGATATGTCCCTGAGATTACTCTTGGTGATTTGGGCTCCCATAAAGTACACCGTCATGATAGCCATGACAGGTCGGTTATCGGCCTTTTCCCTGGGTCGCGCAAGTCTGAGGTTCCGGCTGGAGAGATATCACAACTTGGCACTACCTTCCTCAACGCATTCATGGAAGCGGAGGGTGATTATCCGGTTGGGTTCCGTGCGCCCGGGTGGGTCCATTCCACTGAGAACTATTGGTGGGGCAGGATGGTCGGCTTTGTCCTTACCGAGCTCGGGGATCTTCTAAAGCGTGTGGGACTGTACTCGGCAGTCAGGGCCGTGCAGTGGGGGATCCCTCAAAGCTCTCAGAACTTCTTCGGGGTTCTAGAGCGTTATAATTCTTTGACGGGGACGTTCTTCACTCCGGTCGGGGAGATGGGCCTCGCTCTGCACGAGCTGCATGAAGTCTCAGGATTGGCAACAGGGACATTCCCTATGAGGAATATGTCCCGACCACTGTGGAGCTTCACCTTTTGAAGGAGTATCCCCTAATATATGAGACCTATTGGGAAGTGCTATATCACTTCCACATTTGCGGCCAGATAACCAAACGGCGGTCGCAGGGAGTCAAGCAACTGTCTTGGCCAGTTACTTGTTCAACAACGTCAACACCAAAGACCATCTAATAACCCGATTGGCTCCCAGCTCCGATAGGGAGATTGAAGACAGGATCGACCAGGCTTCTGACAGTTTTTACACCACGGAGTCGAACGAGGATGGTTTCGACCCTGACTTGTTTTTGAAAGCTTTCACCATTAAGCCGGACCCTATCTCCGATCGGGCGCTGTTGGCGGGCTTTCTGATGTTGTGGCTGAAGCGTTGTGTGGTGCCCACGCTGCCACATGAAGTTATTGTTGCTTACGTGGTATACCCGGCGGTGCTCCTGGCTCATGGCAACCCCATAGCCCTTCTCCCGGCCGTGGCGGCTGGTATTCAGAGCGGGCTGCGGGCGCTAGCTAAGAATTTCTGCGAGCCACCGAAAACTGCAGACTCCGAGGGAAAGCTGTATGTTGACTCAGAGGGGAATCCGACGGTGAAGCGTCCCAACCCTCGGGTCGAGCTGCCTTACACGTCCTCATGGCTTGGTACGTGATGCATTGCCCTTCCTTGATGACGGCGGTGCGTTGGAGGGAGAGTTATGTTCCTTTTGTACAGCGGTTGGAGGGTTCGAACTGGCATGATCCTTATATATATTACGTCCGGAAGTGCCTTTCAGACCCTGCGAACTACCAGCTCATCGTTGCCTCCCCCAGATCCCTGGTGCATCTTTCGGGATCTACTTATTGATTCCGCGGGCCCAGATAATTTCACGAGGTTATCCACGGGAGCCTTCTGGTGGTTGCTCAATATTCGGCCCGGATATGTGCTTTTCCGGCAAGGGACGTCATGCACCATTGAGCCGTACATGCCGAATCGCTTCGCTCGACAGTTCGGCTATGATCAGCTCTATGTCGGGAACCCCAATGCTCGACTCGTCTTCGAAGGGAACCTGTTCGAGGGTGCTCGGGCCTGGTACTACAGTGTGGCTGGAGGGACGGGAGCAACTTTCCATCTACCTCTCGAGGGGCCCAAGTGCCATATGAGCCTCAGCTTCTGCACTTGGTACTCCCAAGCCATCCAGACACCAGACTTTTTTTCGGCGTCTTCATGCATCGAGAGCATCAATGCAAGTCTCGAGGCAAGGACAGAGTCCGGTAAACCGTCGAAACTCGTAGAACAGTACCTGAAGGCCCAGAAGGAGGTTGGGAGAAGAACGAGAAGGGAGCCACGAGCCACGGAGCCACGACCACCAAGGGCGGAGCCGCAAGCGACTAAGGCGGGGCCGCGAGCAACAAGGGGCAGAGCCGCAAGCAACTAAGTCTCGACAGGCGGTGAGCAAGCATCGTCAGGGCTCTACTTCCACTGCTGGGCCTGCCCGTAAGAAGGTGCGGAGAGACTTGGCGCCAGCAGTTTCTCTACCAGCGGCCATCCCTTCGGGTGTCAGGGAACTGTCGACAGCTGTGGTTCCACCGGCAGTTATCCCTTCTGATGTTGGGGAACTGAGGGAGGAGGATATAGCTGAAAAAGAAACTCCTCTAGTCTGTATTCCCAGGTCGCTTAGCAGAGACCACGGGTCTGCGGAGGAAGGGGAGCTTGTTGATCGATCCACCGCCACTGACGAGGATGAGCAGCTAGAGGTCGACATCATGAGCGGAGGAGATGTCGATATTCCGGGGATTTTAGCTCATCCCGAGCCTTCTTCTACTCATGAAAGAAGAGATGAGGCACAGCAGTCGGGGTCTCCTTGTGTCTTCATCTCCAGTCCTCGGGCAATTGATCCCAGTCCTACCACTGGGGTAATTGGAGGGAAGGCTCGGGTTGCAGAGCTTCCTCGCGTTGAGTTGTCTTCTTCCTCGTACTCAGGGGAAAGCGAGTTTGAAGACAAGGTCGACTACGGTGATGAACCCACTCTTCTTGATCCGAGCAAGTTCTCCCATATCTCGGAGGAAGAAATGTACGGGGGGGAACCGTTGACGGCGCCATCACCGTTGGCGACAGTTGCTCCCATTGCAGGTACTTTCACCCGATTTCCTCTTTGGTTTTGAAGAAGGTGTCTTAACATTCTTCTTTTACGTTGCAGGGTCGGCTGAGGATGCTGAGACTACAACTCCTCGCATATCGAGGAGATGGTAAAAGAGGTGACCCAGCTCGAAGGAGTTGAGGCTTCGGTTGGCGAGACAACTTCGGAAGGGCGATTGCGGAAACTAGGGAGCCCTCCGCTTTGTCGGAAAAGGAGGTACCCACTGAGGCTGGGGAAGCTCTCACTCTGCAGGATTCACCTAAGGGTTCGATATCTCTGGACCTCCCAGGTGGTAAGGAAGTTCTGATATTTTGAATGTTTCGCTTTTCACCTTTGTGGCTAATGTTTGGTCATTTGCAGAGAGAACTAAGGGGCTCAGGTGGAGAGTCCAATGATTGATATCCCTCCAGAAGGCCACACGGCTCAGGTCTCAGCTGAAGTTTCTGAGGAGGAGGTTCCTGCAGAGATAGCACCTCTGGAAACGCCCGAGGCTACTTCTGCTCTAGCCGTATCGGTGGTCAGCACAACTCTTGTGCGAGAAGATCCGCCTTATCCCGTGACAGAAAAGGGGTTGGGAAGCTTTCCAGGTGGTGACGATATGGGGGAACTGGCACGCCAGATGGTGCAACAATTCTTTGCTTCGATGGGATCATGTATTGATCTCATCTTACGTGGAAGCAGCTCCTTCGTTTTGCCCAGACGCTTCTCAGAAATCTGGCCGAGAACGTCGAATTAACCGGAGGCCCCTCACTTGCCCAGGCATGTCTGCTGGTGTGGAGCAACTGGGAGACGACCTGCACGAGCTGAAGTCTTTGGAAAATGCCAGCTCTTCTAGTGAGGCCCAGGCCACCCTAACCCGGCTCTTAGCTGCTCAAGAACAAGAGCGACAGGAGGCAGAGGCACAAATAGATGCAGAGATCCGCAGCCTCGAATATTCCCAGGCTGAATGTCAGAAACTAACTGACGATTCAAGGGAATCCGAGATTGTCATGCAGAGCACGGAGTACGTCATCATCAGTGCTCGGGACACCATTGCCAAGGCTCGGGACACCATTGCCAAGGCAGAAGCTGTGCTTGCGATCAATGAGAAGAAGCTTGTTACCATCAAAGAGGAGCTTGCGGAGCAACAGGCGGCTAAGGCGCGAGCTGAAGAGAGTCTGTCTCTACATTCTTCCAGGGTGGAATCTCTGCGAGCGCAGCTGGCTGCAAAACCCTTCCTATCTGAAGAGGAGCTGCGGGTCCAAGCCATGATGGAGGCTGAGAAGGCACATCAGATCAAGACGCATCATCTCAGGGAGCAAATCCGTTCCTTGGCGAACCAGGACATTTAGCCTTCTTTTCTTTTTTTTTTTGTAAAGAAAAGGACACTCTATTTATCAGAGTGTTTGTATCCACTTTTGATATAAAAAGGACATTTTTTGTTCCATCTTCTTTGCTTAGCTGTGGATGAATCCAACTTCTTGATCACTTGGCTGTGAATACTGAACTTAGGTAAGACTAAGTTCTTTCAATGAAACGCAGCATCGACTCGCGGCCTCTGTTCACAGGGAGACGCGGGTATCAGTTCAGAAGAACTTGGGCAGAACCAAGTTCTTTGGGCGAAACGCAGCGTCGATCCATAGGGAGACGCGGCCATGAGTTCAGAGGACTTGGGCAGAACCAAGTTCTTTTGATGAAACGCAGCGTCAATCCATAGGGAGACGCGGCCATGAGTTCAGAAGACGCGGCATCCGTCTGTAGGGAGAGACGCGAATCTGCTTCGCTAGGAAAGACGCGGATCAAGCAGACGCGAGGGACGCAGCCTTGTGCATTTTCCATTAATCCCCAAAATGGACTAAGTGTTCTCCTTTAAAAAGGACCCCGTTTGCTGAGGGGACGCGACTTTGCATCACGCGGACATTCCTCTAGGACGCGGGTGATCGTCATCCAATCTGGGGAGGGGACGCGAATTTTGGATACGGTTTCTTCAGTCTGCGTCTTGGTGTAACCTCCCAGGCGTTACATACAGCCTGTCATAAAGATTTGATATGATCTTCAAATCTCTATTGATGATCGGGAATGCAGATTTTCTGCTGTTTCCCGAAGCGGTTATCCACGCGTCGGCTTCTTATTGGTCTTGAGCGTAATTCCCTTTAATGAGAAACTGATGCGGGTGGTTGGAGATTGGCGCCTGCGACGTTTTCGAAGCGGCGTTACACGCGTCAGTCCCTTATTGGACCTTGACAATCGTGCGGTCATTAAGGCCAACGGTTCAGATTAGGAGATCATTAATTGCAGTTATCGGGGGCTGCCTATAATAGGGCGCACCCTCTCCCTTCAATCCAATCTTTGGACTGTTTTCTTTTTGAGAGCGAGCGCTCTGAGAACCTTCATCCTCTTCAGAGTATTGTCTTCATGGATGAGATGGCTCTGTGGATGAAGATGACCCAGGGCTTGTATGCTCCTGTTTGGTCTCTTCGGGGCAGAGTGTCTCTCTGATCATCTTGCATGTCCGCGTCTGGATGCAGAGAGCCCGACTCTTGGTAGAAGCCTCTGTTAGTACGCCGTCCCGATTAGCCATGATATTTTAATCTACCACGGCCTGTACCTTGGCATCATCATTATCTGGACCCCCTCACGAAGTCTGTGTTGGTGCATTCCTTCTGGAATTTACGCCACAGACTTGAACTTCTCTGGACGCGAGTGCAGGGGTCTTTGGCACTTGGCGCTGGCTTTGTTCACAAAGCTTGCGTTTCAAAGCCATTGTCTTGGCGCGTTTTAACTCCACTTGCTTGACGAATTCCAAAAGGTTTCAGACCGAGCCTTGCAACTCTTGTTCACTCAACAGGAGATGGCAACTTTCGGCGTCTGTGCCTTTTCGGCGTCTGTGCTTTCGACTTGGGCGCAGAATGAGACCGCGTTTTGATTCGCGTTTGTCTCTGCTGACGCAGCAGTTTGGCTTACTGCGTGGGTCATTCCCGCGTCTGCTTGGCTGACTGCGTGGATCATTCCCGCGTCTGCAGTCTGCATTTGCGACTTAGTTTTTCTCTCTGTTGAAACATACTAAGTTGCAGATTGTTCTGATTCCTTTGTTTCATTCCTTGCAGGTAGACTTGCTGGTTTGCTGGGCCCCTGGAAGGATGCTTTGGCCGGCGAACTTGTTCGATGTTCACCTATAAGAGAGTATATTATGGTCCTCGTCACCTATAAGAGAGTATATTACATCTCTGGACGAGGACCCAACCCTCGCCAAGGTCTCTTCAGATCTGCTTCACCATTCATGCCTGCTGGCAAGAGATGGTCAGGCTATGCATGACGGCGATGAGGGTTCCGGCGGTTGTGGTGGCGGACAAGATCCTCTTCCTCTCCCCACTCCAGAACTGACATCAAGGACAGTCTATGTCCGTTGGATGGCCTGTTAGGGAAAGAGACGCTCCTGAACGAAGGGTTGCAGGACTTTCTGTTGCCACCAGACCTCAAGAACACATTGCTCTTGGCTTAGTCAGCTAGGGCGCTTTCGATGTTTACATCATGCATTGTGGTGTAACCAGCTTCTATTGTGGCCACAAAACATCGCGCACTTGGAATCAGACGCGGCTTATAAGGAGTGAGTGCAACCTCTAAGAGAGAGAGAGGGACTTCTTTGTACTCCTTAATTGTAACACTCAATCTTATTGTATAAGAGAGCGTTTTTACTGTAACACTCCATCTTATTGTATAAGAGAGCGTTTGTATCACTTTCATATGTTTGGAAATAAATAAAAGTGACACTTTTCTTTTGCCTCTTTCATTGTCTTGAACTTTTTTTGTCTTAGACTCGTAGAAGCAAAGAATCTTTGACTTTGTTAAAATTATGATGGTAACTTTAATAAGTCAAATTTTGTAAGAAAAGATCCTATTTCAGGAACTCTCACAATACTGTCAGAGGTGTGATGTTTACTTGACAGGGATGAAATTTTTGATGAACCTGCCACTTTGTAAGAGAAAGTGACAAGTATAATTGGTACCCCCAGGGAGGGTGAACTTTTATCAAGTATTTGGGATTAACTTGATTGAGCTCAACTGGGGATTTGATGAAAACAGTGTTAATTGGTGTAATATTAACCTAACAATGTTTTTAGGTGGATCTGTTTATTCTATTGAAGAGATAACAAGTGAGATTAGACTCGTGGAGAGTCTAGGAAGTTTGTTACCGTCAGAGGTGTGATATTAACTTGACGGGTTGGAAGTGGTCTTGTCGGAAGTGTAATGTTAACTTGACAAGGATGCGAGTCAGAGGTGTGATATTACCTTAACTCAGAAGTATTTCAGTTTTGTTTAGGAAAAACTGAGAATGTCACTGCCATAGGTGTGATGTTTAACTTAACAGTGAGGTAATGCTAGAGGTGTAATGTTGAACTTAGCATTGGTCATCTCGACTTGGACAAGGAAGTCGAGGAAAGGTCATGACCATAGGTGTATTGTTGAACTTAGCAATGACTCAGATGCTAGAGGTGTAGTGTTAACTTGGCATCATTCATATTAGCTTCGATGTGGAAGACTGAAGAAAAGTGACTGTCAGAGGTGTAATATTAAACCTGGCAGAAACTTGAAGTACTGCTTAGAGGTATAATGTTAACTTAAACAGTAGTTTTGTCAGAGGTGTGATATTAACTTGACAAGAATTGGCTTGAGCCGAAAACAGTTTTGAGGACCTGTCATTCTATGGATGAGAATTGACAAGTGAGATTTGAAGTGCCAGAGGTGTAGTGTTAACTTGGCAAAATGTAGAGTTGACAAGCAAGATTTGTACTCTACAAGGGGTATCTCATTACCAGAGGTATGGTGTTAACTTGGCAACGATTGTTTTTTTTGTGGTCCTACCATTCTGTGGATGAGAATTGGTAGGGATTTTGGAGGAAAGAGTGGAATCAAGTCCACTTAGAATTTTTAGCAAACCCCCAGCTATCAACGGATTTGAGGTGCCTTTACCAACTACCGTTTGAGTTGGGCTAGCCATGCTATTCCCCTCAGCATGATGAGTTGTCAAAGACTTATGTTGGGCTTAAAAGCCAACATTTTCCTCTATCCTTAGCCGTTGGAGGCGTCGGATGTTAATGAAGAAATTCTTCTTGCTTTGATCAGAGGTGTACTATTAACTTGATCAGCGGAAGAATACCATCTAAGGATAGTACTTCTTCAGGAATCTGCCATTGATTGGCATCATAAGTGTATCGCCATTCGAGGTTATGAGGCGATATGATCCATTCGAGTAGACTGACTCTACCACAAATGGTCCTTCCCATTTGGGTTGGAATTTTTCTTTTGTCTTGTGCGTCATCACCATGGTCTTCTGACGGCTAAGACAAGATCGCCTTTCTTGAAAGTTCGTACTTTAACTTTCTTGTTGAAGGCTCTGGTGATTCGAGCTTGGTAGAGCTCGATTTGCTGTTGGGCTTGCAGACGCTTGTCGTCTAAGGCCTCCAGTTCCTGGAGTCGCTGTCGATGCTTCTCCTCTGTCGTCATCTCCACTGTCAAGGCGACGCGTAGAGATGGAATTTGAATTTCCAGGGGAAGCACGGCTTCACATCCGTATACCAAGGAAAACGGCGTGGCCTTGTCGGGGTTCGCACTGTTGTGCGATAGTCCCCATAAGCATTCGCCTAGCTTGTCGTCCCAGTCGCGTTGACTCTTCGAGATGAACTTTTTGAGAAGCTTGCCAATGGTCTTGTTGAAAGCTTCTGCGAGGCCATTAGCGCAGGATAGTATGCCGTTGAGGACACACTCTGGATTCTGAATTAGCGCAGAATCTCTGGAATGCCTGGCTGATGAACTGGGGTCCATTGTCATGGACAATCCGCCGAGGTACACCGAAACGATAAATAACGTGATGTTTTACGAACTTGATCACGTTGGACGACTTCACCTCCTTCAAAGGAATGGCTTCGGCCCATTTGGAAAAGTAATCAGTTATTGCTAGAATGAACCGATGTCCCTTTTGATGATGGTGGGCTGATAGGACCAACCACATCCATCCCCCACATTTCAAATGGCCATGTAGAGGTCGTAGAGTGGAGGTACCCTGGTGCTTGATGGATAAAATCTCCATGTATTTGGCAAGCGTGACATCTTTTGCATAGGCGACGGCGTCGGCAACCATCTTGGGCCAATAGTAACCCAATCTTTGGAGTCGATGTGCCAGTTTTGGGCCAGGTTGATGGGCTTCGCACGTACCGTCGTGGGCCTCTTTCAATACCTCCTGGGCCTCTTTTGGTGAGAGGCACCGGAGTAAGATCCCATCATGCGACCGACGATACAATGTTCATGTAATCGCATTATAGTAAAACTTAGGGGCTTTCCTTCGAATGGCAGCCGCCTCTTTGGCGTCCTCAGGCAGGATGCCGTACAAGACATAGTCGATGTAGGGGAATCGCCAGTCTTTAAGCTCTGGACCGGTCGACAATTCCAGCACTTCTTTGCCTCGACAATCTCCCTTTGACTCCTGATAGTCCTCGAGAGTATTTTTCGGGCAATGCAAGTCGTGGCTGTAGACGAATATTTTCTCTATTGCTCCAGCTGGAAGAGCTAGGGAGGCTGCAAGGGATGCGAGTGCATCGGCGTGCGCATTTTGCCTGCGCGGTACATGGTCGATGTAGAAGTTAGCAAACCCCTCGGCCATGCGGATAGTTGCGTTGTAATAGGGTACTAAGTCTTCATGTCTGACTTCGTACTCCCCGCAAATTTGGCTGACAATGAGTTTAGAGTCACCGTATGCCTCGAGATTTTTAACGCCAATCTCATCGGCGAGCTGCATCCCGATCAATAGAGCATTGTACTCCGCCACATTGTTGGAACAAGGCTCCGTTAGCGAGACAGCTCGGGGGATCACATAATTTTGTGGGGAGAACAAGCTACTACTCCTACCCCCGCCACTACGTGTCCCTTGGGGCTTGTCCTTGATGCACCGTCAAAGAAAAGTTGCCATACTTGACTTTCCGAACGATGTCTGAGTCAGGTAGACTTCGGCCACTTCGTCTGGGAGGTCCTCGTAGACTTTGGTTGCCCTCGGATCTGGGTGTTCAGCTAGGAAGTCTGCCACCGCTTGTTCCTTAATGGCTTTCTATGGCAGAAAGTGCATATCATACTGGGATAGCAACATGGCCCATTTTGCCAGCCAGCCATTTAGTGAAGAAGGCTTTGTCATAAGTAACCTCAGGGGGTTGACTTTTGATATGACATTTATAGTCTGGCCTACCAGATAGTGTCACATTTTCTGAATGGCGAACACTAGTGCCAAACATTCCTTCTCGATTGGGTTGTACCGATGTTCGGCTCCGATCATTGTTCTACTCAGATAGTAGATTGCCTGTTCTCGTCCTTCTTCATCATTCTGAGCTAGTAGAGCTCCCCAAGAATGGTCCATTGCCCGGACGTACACCAGGAAAGGCTTTCCGGACACCGGGGCTGCAAGGACTGGTGGTTGGGTGAGGTATTGTTTGATTTCCTCAAACGCTTGTTGGCAAGCATCGTCCCAAATGAACGAGACACCCTTCTTCATCAACTTAGCGAAGGGCTGGCATCTTCCGGAGAGGTTTTGAGATGAACCTGCGGATGTACGCCAATCGCCCTGTAACCCCCTAAGTTCCTTGAGGTTTCTCGGGGGTTGCATCTCTTGGATAGCGCGGACTTTCTCCGGATCCAAATGGATTCCTGTGGAAGTCACAACAAATCCTAGGAATTTGCCACTGGCTACCCCCAGGAAGGACTTGGTGGGGTTCATCTTCAATTGATGAGCCCGCATGATGTCGAAGACCACTTCAGATCAGCTATGTGATCTCCTTTAATGGACTTTTCACCGCAATGTCATCGACATAACATTTTACCGTTTTGCGCATTTGCTGATGGAAAATGGCGTTCATGGCCCTTTGGTATGTTGCCCCTGCATTTTTCAGTCCGAAGGGCATGACGGTATAGCAATAACCCCCATGGTGTCCTGAAGGAGGTGTGCTTTTCATCGTCAGGATACATTTTGATTTGATTGTATCCTGAGAATCCATCCATGAAGGACATTCGCTCGAATCCGCAAGTATTGTCAATCATAACGTCTGTGATTGGCAATGGGAATTCGTCTTTGGGATAAGCCTCATTTAGATCACGGAAGTCGATGCAGATCCGGATCTTCCCGTTCTTCTTGGAAACGGGGACGATGTTGGCTACCCAGTCGGGATGTTGTTCTTCCCTGATGAAGCCAGAATCAATAAGTTTTCTGACTTCTGATTGAATTGCCTCCATTGTTTCTGGGCGAAACCGTCGCTGTTGTTGTTTGACAGGCTTTACGTCCGGATTGATGTTGAGGCGGTGCATGGCCACTTGAGGATCAAGTCCTGACATGTCCTCATAATTCCAGGCGAAGACGTCTATATACTCTTGTACAAGATATTAGATCCTTCTTCTCTGAAGGTGACAGGCCGTCACTTATGAAGATGGGCTTAGGGTTAGCCTCATCTCCTAGGTTGATCTGAACAACCTTGCCTTCTGTGGGTGGCTCACGCTGTTCAAAGCGGGTATCCCAAAGAGCATTTAAATGTTTGATCCAAGGATCTGTATCAGATTGGATCATTTCTTCTTCATTTCCATCTTCCAGGTGGCTTGTCGAAACCATGTTCACTGAAAGTTCCTTGAAGATGTTGCCGACACTGACATCTGGCTCCCAAGATGATGTGTCTGAAGAGTAATCGTTGCCCGACGATTCTTGAGAATCGGAGGCTGATGGGACCAGAGTTGATACATAGCCCAACCCCCAGCGCGTCCGATGATAATAATCGGGGCCTTCCCTTTCGGCACAAAGGATCGAGGTAGCGTTCTCCTTCCTTTGCCGAAGTTCAACCCGGGTCTGTTGGTTAGATCATACCCCATGCACTTCATCATTTTGAGCGCTTTTGGTTCATAATGACTGAGCTGAGGGGATTCCTCCTCACTTTCCCTGATTCTTCGCGGGGCGTTGGTTCAGTCGTCATTCGCCCAAAAGGATTGTTTTTTTGGCCTTTTCGTCTTGTCGGAACCATGAATATAGATTCCTGCGCATCATCATTATCCTTGTATGTCCCAAGATGATTTTACTGGTACATGCAATGATGTCAAAGCATCCATTGCTGACCAGATGTCATCGTCTACGTCGGTACTAGTATCCGACGGTATTGAATCGGATGCACACGCAGAAAAATACTCAAAGTCTAAATTCTCATTAATATACCAACCGCCTGCATCGTCGGTGGTATTATCAACATCGAGCTTATTAGTGCTCTTTACAAGTGGTTCCAACTTCCACAAGCACTCTTCTTGCTCGGGCTCAGTGTCAGCCTCATTACCAGAGTCTGGCACCTCCAGTTGCGGGGTTTCATCCACCGGATCCTGATATAGGAGGGAGTCCGTGAAATAATTTTTGACCCCCTTAAACGGATACCTTTCGGCAACCAACGTTTGCACCTTCCCACTCGCGTCAATGTATTTCATGACTTGGTGAAGAGTGGAGGGAACGATGGAGTTGCGGTGGATCCATGGTCGTCCCAGCAGCAGATTGTAGGAAGTGTCGGCATCGATGACGTAGCACGTCACCTCCGACTTGAGGCTCCCAATCTGGCACTGGAGCTTGATCTTCCCCATCGGACGGGTGCCGTTGGCATTGAACCCGTAGATGGTCGTCTGTGTAGGGCTCAGACGGTGGGTAGGGATGCCGAGGTGTTGCATGACTCGGCGGGGCATGATGCTCAATGCGGACCCTGGATCTACCTGAATGCGGTTCACCTCAGACGATCCGATATAACCTGTGAAGTACAGGGGTCGATCATGCTTCCCTTTAACCTGCATATCATCTGCCGTGAAGGTAATGCAGGGAGCATTCTGGGAGGTGTGGAGACAATTCTCTACATCTTCCTTCTTTGGCACCTGGGTCATAAAGACCTCAGCATTTGCCAGAGCTTCTTGTAGAGCCTCCCTGGTCGACTTTGATAGTCTTAGAAGCTCATACAGGGTGATCCGCGCCGGGATGTTGGCCAATTGAGCCAAGACATCAAAGCGGTAAGGCGTTGTGGATCCTTCCGCTATACCCTTTTGAGGAGCTCGAGAGAATCGAGTCTCTTTTTGTTTCTCCACTGGTGGCTTCGTGGAGGGCCTAGTTGGCTCTGCAGCCGGTTGTGGAGGGTTTGCCGCCACTTCGCCGTACTGCTTCAAGTAGGGCTGTCCTGAACGAGTCCCCGTCATTGGTTGGTTTGGGCTCTGCGGCCAAGACTATTGTTTCCTCCTCTGAATCAGTCAGTGAGGGAACATCATCCTCTGCTTCTCGGGAGGAAGCACATACCACATGGCAGGACGAAGCTTTTGCCTTGCCTTTGGACTTCCTGTTGGTTACAGTAGTCCACTGCTGGCTGTCCACTGGTCAGGGTGGACCCACATGATTTCCCCTTGAGGCGTAGGGACGGGTACCAAGCCCTTCTCCTGCTGCTGGTGAGGGTCTGTGTTGACCACTCTTGTTCTCCTCTTGGGATTGGGACCACCCCTGCAGGTGCTGGAGGTTTGTTTTCCAAACTGGGGAACCGACGTCATGTTGGCTGTCACCTCCTTCTGTTCTGGTCGGAGTTTCAACACCTCCGCGTCAATCAGAGCCTGAAGGATGTCCTTGAAGATGTAACAGCTTCTGGTAGGGTGTCCCAACATCCTGTGGTACAAGTAGTAGTTGGGGTTGTCGGTCTTGCCAACTTCCTGAGGGCGCCTGGCCTCAGGGAGCTTCAGTCGGTTGCTCTTGTTGAGTAGCTTGAAGAGCGAATCGACATGTTCCTCCTTGAAGGAATACTGCTTGTTGGCGCGGGGTTGGCTTGAAGAGCCACTCGCCTTGGCTGTTGAGATTTGGTGGGAGATTTGGTCTCCGTCGCCAAATTATCCTTTCGCTTTGTCTGGAGGAGGTGTCTGGCGCTCGCCTAGTTGACCTCTCCGGCCGCGGCTTGCCTTCTTCTGCCCTGACGCGGGCAACAATCTCCTCAGCCTGTTCACCTTGTTGTACTAATTGTTTCCACCAATCTCCTTTCAGCAACTCCTATTTGAGCAAGGAGTGAGGTTTGGAGGTTGTGGCGGCATGTTTCCACCAGGGTGGCCTGGGTCATACCGCTTGGACACCGGAGTGCCACGTTCCGAAATCTTTCCACGAAAAATTTGACGGACTCTCCCTTTCGCTGTCTCGTAGCTAACAGGGTGGGCATTGTGACCTCGGAGTCATCTTCGAAGAAGCGTGTTAAGAACAGCTTCTCCAAGTCGCCCCAGTTCTTGATAGAACCTTCCGGGAGTTTCATGAACCACTCAAAGGCCAACCCTTTCAGGGTGCCGATGAACAGTCGCGCCAGGATGGCGTCATTATCTACTACATTCTCGGTTTGGGATTTGAAGTAGTAGATGTGCTGATTAGGGGACCCCTTCCCATCAAAGGCTTGGAGGGTTGGAGCCTTGAACTTAGGAGGGTACGGGACTAAATCCCACTCAGCTGGATAGGGCCGGACCACTCCAGCTTCTTGGAGGTCTTTGCGACTGGCAAGGGCATTGAGGCGTTCCTCCAATTGACTCATCCTTTTAGCATGAGCCTTCCCTGGTCCCTGGGTCTCGGTCGCCCTTTGACGAGGGTTTGGACGAGCCAGAAGTAGATCGAAGCTTCTCTTCAGGAGGCTCGGAAGATGAGCTTCCTCCCTTTTTCTCTCTGTCCCTCGACCTCCTAGGAGGAGATCTCCTCCTGTCTTCGAGCAGCTGTGCAAGCGCCAGCTTGATAGCATCGATAGATTCCTGTTGAGACACAATCATCTCCATTTGTCTCTTTTGGATCTGTTCCAGACGTCTAGCTGTCTCATCAGGTGTGCCTGTCATGTAGGCAGAGGTCTCCTTCTCAACGGAGGAGTTTGAAGCCCCTGATTCCACTACGGCGGAGTGGGAATCGTTCACTTTAATGCCATGGGCTAAGGTATTATAGTCAACCGGGGGAATGGCCCCAGTCCGGGTACGAGTGTGTTGATACACCCCTTCCGGTTCAGAGTCAGACTCATCTGAGCTGACTGCAAGTCCTTTTCCCTTGCTTCTGCTTGTCATGTTCGCAGTAAGCTCCGGGTATTCAACGTCAGAGAAGATTCTCTTTCTATGGGAGCGCCTTCTTTTGGCTGACGGGGGATCGAGGTCAGCTGTCTAACTAAAGACTGCTGGTGCACACTCGACCCGCAACGGCACTCCGAGAGCATGGAGATGAGCCGCTGGCAGCAGCAGGATGAAGTGACCTGGTGGGCACTTCTTTTCTTTGTTAAATAATCCCTCAAATCCATGGAAGAGGGATCAAAGAGACTAGCCTCACAACGTCGAAGATGGGAGGCATCCATGTGCTGTGCAGAATGGACGCAGACTTCAGGGACGCAGCTCTCGCGTCGCGGCTGTCTGATGCGCGCCTGGCGTCTCTGTTGAGATGAGACGCGAGTCTTGCGTTGATGCCTGGTGCGTCCGGGCAGAGACGGGTGAGAGAGAGTGGGCTGTTGGGCCCCATGCCTGTGAGCGCGTGTTTCTTGCGTTTGACGAGATGCAAAAACTTCGTTTTGGCGTTTGGTAAGCTGGTCTTCAGAGGACTCAACTTGAGGAGTTACGCACTTGGGCCGCCAAACGCGGATTTCACGTACTGGACGTGCCGCGGGCAAAGCGCCAGATTGCATGTCGCATTTAGCCTCAGTCGGACAACCAATGGTTCCAGCTTGAAGCTGACGCGCGCGTCTCCTCTGTCAACGCTCAGCATTTCGGTTGCGTCGCGGAGGAGAGAGAAACCGACAACATCCTGATGCTGAACATCAGGGGTTTTAACCACGCGGGTCCTCTGAGGGACACTGACGCGGGTCTTTTGTGCGACGCAGTTGGTCGCAGCAGCAGTCGCGCGTGAGACCACGCTGGCCTTCTGAGAGGCGTTGACGCGGGTCTTCTGTGCACAAGGGACCGTAGCAGTGGCGCCCAAAGAGCCTCAGATCGAGCTTCGGAGTTATTCCCCGCCAAGACCCTGCGACAGACGCGGGTCTTTGGACTCTTGGAGCCAGAAGAGAGAAACTCTTCGAATTTCGCCTGGTCGAACTCCACAACAAGTGTCTCGACCATTTTCCCCCTACGGAGGAGATCATCCTGCGCCACGGCTTGTTCGTCAGTGACAAACGTATTCCCCAGCGGAGTCGCCATCTCTTGTTGGTCACGGAAAAAGAGGGAGGTGTAAAATTTCCTTGAATCGATGAAAAATTACAACAGACTAATCTTCCGGTTACAAGGGAGGGAGGATGTTGAAGCTTGAATCCCCCCTTTGTTTAGTGCTGGTTCTTCGTGTGGCGGTGGAGAGTGAATCTTGTTCTCCGTTGACCAGATGACCGTCTGGACCGTCAAGGGATCTTCTCCTTGGCAGGTAGAAGGAGTAACTCAGCCCCGTCTACCAAAACTCTAAAAGAGAAGGTAGGCGAAGAGCAACTTGTACGCAGCAAGTTAGCTTGAAGAGTCGAGCTCTCTCTCTCTCTGTATGTGTCGCGCCTGTTGATATCTCTCGGTCTCTTTATGTCTATTGATGCCCTTCGATTTCTTCTGATGCCCTTCCCCTTGATGCCGATCGCCAAAAAATTCGACCCCCTTCTTCATAGCGACGGGGCTATTTATAGAGGTCCCAGGGGTGAACGTGCCCCCTGAAAACGCTCCACAATGAGGCCAACTTCCCCGCTACATGGGCGGTAACTAACCCACGTGCTTGCTAAAGACATGCCACGATGGGGGCTGATCTCCCCTACGTGTGGGCAGTGATTGGTCCCTTAACCAAGGCGGTTATAACTGAGAAACGCGGGTGTCAGGCCAACGCGCCTTGATGCTGAGACGCGGGTGTCAGGCCGACGCGCCTTGATGCTGAGACGCGGGTGTCAGGCCGACGCGCCTTGATGCTGAGACGCGGGTGTCGAGCCAACGCGCCTTGATGCTGAGACGCGGGTGTCGAGCCAACGTGCCTTGATGCTGAGACGCGGGTGTCGAGCCAACGCGCCTTGATGCTGAGACGCGGGTGATAGTCCCTCGCGTCTAGAGCTTGAAACTTTGTTTTTCAATGGCTTGTCCTCCAGTAACTTTTGGACAGCCTACAATGGGTATTATGTAAATGTTTATTATTTTTATTGACAAGAATACTGTACAAAATAGTGGGGTGATATTAGTGGCTCAAGCAATGCATATTCTCAGTGCCAAACAAGAAACAAAGTATTGCAAATATGTTAGACTAATGGGTCATCGAGGACATATATATGGGAGTTAGATTACATCATGTTTCATCATATTGTCTTCCAGTGTAAGTGGGTGGAGATAATAATGGCACTAAAATTGACGAGCTAGGATCTTAACAGAAAGGGTCATAAAGATGACACATTCATATCGGCATCTCAAGTAAAATAAGTTTTATATCACAGATCCTGCTGATAAAAGATAATTTATTGTTCTCTCGACGAAGCCTAATTTTACTACTGAAAAAATGTAAAGAATGATACAGGGTATAAATCGATGAGATTCCCTCTTTTCTCTGGGATTAACAAGAGGGAATAATTTTAATATACTGATGGTGCTGATGTCAAGGAAGATGGTTTTTATATTGGAGAAGACCATTTTGAAGGAATATTGGTTAAGACAAAAAGTAAAAAAAAAAAAAGAAAACAAAAGATTAAAGGTAAATTTAATTGAACTCAAATTGTTTGAATAACTTGCACATTTATCTATCTATTATTCTTATTAATTGTCCCTTGTCATAAATTTAATTTTTTATATTACTAATATTTTTTTGTCTCTTAACAGGCACATGGATTCATCCGACCTTAGTCCAGAAAGGAGGACTCGAGTATCACTCACATGTGTAACCTCTACGGCATGAGATGTCTGGGAAACAAAATGGTGGTTGAGTTCAATAATATGAATCAACCTTTTGGTAATGAAGGAGCACAAATGCGAAAGTTAGCAAAACTCCGATGGCTATTACAACCAGGCTTAATAAGGATGAAAAACGTAAAACGTAAAAGTATTGACATTAAGTTATACCACATTAAATTATACTGTAGAATGATTGGTAGTTTGCTATATTTGATGGAGAGTAGGCCAGAATTATGTTTAGTATTTGAGTTTATGCTAAAT
>JAVJIF010004473.1:0-187217 GCA_038442645.1 Agave tequilana
AGAGAGAGAGAGAGAGAGAGAGAGAGAGAGAGAGAGAGAGTACACCTTTTCAATAAGCCTAATCATTCTTCTACGACTAATTACTTGAAGTTGTTTTGGCTTTCTGTTTCAATCTCTTTCATTGCTAGCTAGCTTGGTCAATTGGCATCAAAAATAAAGTTAAAAGCCAATTCAGAGTCAGACTTAATGACACCACACGTGGGAGTTAACAGTAAATAAATAATCAAAAGATAATTTTATTAAAGAAAAAATAAAAGGAAAGTATAAAATAGAAATTTATCCCTTAAAGCTAAATTAAAGGGGGAAACCAAATGTACAAAACAGTAACCAGCTAGCAATTCTTCTCAAAAAGGAACCAGCTAGCAATCAATATCTAACATAAACATAGTTTTTATCCCTTACTTTTCTTCCAATTACTATAACATTCACTAATGTGGACTATAATGAGAATGTAGGAAAGAGATGGTGCATATTAATAACTAAAATCATCTTCAATCATATATGTCTTTGATGATCTTAACGACTGTCTTTCCATCCTTCAATCACAGAAATCCGAGCTCCCGAAATCATTTTATGGTGTCCTAGTGTTCGTCTTTCCATCATCACTGAAATCCAAGCTCCCGAGATGATATGTAGTCATGTCTCCGAAGCCAAACCAACCATATTTGGAGTAATCATCGGCCAAATCCCAACCCTCCGCTGCTACTGCTGCTGTAGATGGACCTTCAGCAGCATAATTAGGGTTTGCAGCAGCAGTCATCAATGGAAGTGGTGGTTCAATCTGCAGGTTTGGCTGCTGCTCAACTGATGATCCTTCCCCATTATGCCTCGATTCCTTCTTCGGCCTCTTCTCATAGATGATGCACAGAGAATGCTCATTAAACTGCACGCGTTAATGTGCATCAAAAGGAAATTGAAATTACTATAACAAACATTTGAAGATCTTTAGATTTCATGCTTGTTTCTTGATTTAGCACTGAAAATGAATTAAACATGGTAAATAGTTTTGAGATCATGGTACTTACACCCACTGGATAGTATGTGTATTCCCGTAAGCCCAAATTTGGCCCTTGTTCACGGCCTCCATTCCTTCTTGGCATGTAATCGTACTTGGTCTTGAACCCGATTCGGTTCCCATGTTCTTTGATCTCCATTGTTTCTCTTAAATGCCAGGTTCCGTGATCACTTGTGCGTTGTGGATGTTCTCCCGGCCGGTACTCGGGATAAGAATTCACAAACCTGACCTCTCCGAGAACCTCTCCTGCCTCTTCTGTAGTACTCACTAGCCAATATGCATTAATATTGTACACATAGTTAAGGTTACTACATGATATACGCATATATGATCATGCAACAAACCTGAAGCTGACATATATTTACGGATTTGAGACTTTAGTTGAAAGATACGAGGACTAGATGAAAGGGAGAGAGAAGAGAGAGGAGATTAGCCAGGCAAGGTGAGAACACTACCAGTTCAAGAAGCTTTACCCACTCCTTTTTTGAGAGTAAGCTTTACGCACTTCTTGGTTAAGAGAAAGAGGGAGAGAAGAGAGATGAAGCTTTCGCGCGCGCGCGCGCGAGAGAGAGAGAGAGAGAGAGAGAGAGAGAGAGTACTGTATGAAAGGGAGAGAGAAGAGAGGCAAGGGTACTAGATGAAAGAGAGAGTACTAGAAGAAAAGGGGGAGAGGAGAGAGATATTAAGCTTTCACTAGAGAGAGTTCCACCCAAAGGAAAACAAAGTAAAAAGATTGAAACTTTGAGGCAGACGTAATTTAAAAAGAGTTCCGAGTACCTAATTGTAGGAGAGTTGTTGGATCCTTGGTGAAGAGGCCAATGATTCTTCTTCCTCTTCGCCCCGATAAATCAGCGAAACTTTCTTGTAGAGCTTTGATGATCTCCCTGTCCCTCGTCTCCACCGCGCCACCCGGCCCCATCTTACGTAAAAGAATTCTTGAATACTAAAACACAAAACTGTTGTAAAATATTTATTCTATTGAAGACAAAGAAATTAATAGGCTATCTACTGTAATTTCAAAACAAATTTCCACGAAATCCTTTTACCTGCAATATATCAAATAACAAATCTAGAAGAAAGAGATTAAAATAAATTTACGATTGATTACCTGATTTTCTTTGATCTTCAAGAGTCAGATTCTTCTCTCCAAAATCTTATCCAGTCTTGTGACATAAACGTTATGTCGTTTATTTATAGGCTCTGATTGCTAATCAAAATCTTAGTAGAATTAGGAAGCCTAATTATTTTAAATAATAATCTCACAAGTTCTTCTCCTATTAGGAATACTAATTAAATTCTAAATCCTTCTAGTCAATTGTAATCCTATTAAATTGTTGTAAAAACATCAATCTTTTTTCAAATATAATTTCATAGCGGACTAATTATAAAAACCAATGTATTAGATGTATTTCTATTATATTCAGCCACTAATGTGCATTACTTGTATTTAGGACTAAGTTAAAATGATTTAATTAGCTTAGTCCTAACCACCGTCAAACTGATTAAATAGCTATTCTTTTTATCTCTTTCTTTAAGTCCAATTACAAGTTCATGGGCTTTAAATAGATGGGCTGGGCCCATTGTGTGTATATGTCCAAATCCACATGCAACATAATCCTCTCTTTCTTCCAGACGTTCACAAGTGAAGTTGGTGTCACTTAATTCTAGTGCTCCCGTTGACAACTGAAATATAAAAATAGGGAAAAAAAAAATTTAAAACATATGGTTGCTGCTGTTGTGTTAATCAATTGTTTGGGCCTGTAAATCCCCTCGTTAACGAGGTTAAATTGGTGCACAATTTCATTGAATGTCGGTAGTGGTTATGACTTATGATCAATTTGATAGAAAAGAAGGAATAATAATATTTTTTGTTGAGGATTTTCCAGAATAAATCGTCGCATCTTCCTTGCTACGAAAGATATACAATCAATCAGAATGGAGGTTAAAGAGGATCTTTTTCCTCATCGTATTTTTTATATAGGATCATTCGCTTGACTCGTACTGATGACAATTTGACAATTTGACTCCACGAGAAATTGAACAAATACGATAGAACTGACATATTTCTTGTGTGGTACCAATTGAAAATATTTTAAAATGAATTGAATGAAAAATGAATATTTTCTATGCATAATAAAAGGAGCTTGTGAGTTCATTCACATGCCCCTGACACACAAGGCATATTATTCCTTTCTTTCTTCCTATCTTAAAACATTGATTAACTTTCTTTTTGTCGATCAATCCGAAAGTATTGAATATTATTCTTTATTTACAACTGAACTCCAAAATTCAAATAGTACTTCTTTTCTTCTAACAAAGACACCCGGGCACGCTAACAGTTTCCAATGTCCCCCAATATATATAAGCCAACACCCCACCCCTCGGGAAAAGGTTGGAAAAATTGTCTTTGGGCTCCTGGGATGAAACTATCATGTGAAAAACTCCCTACAGTTTGAAACAATATGATCAAGTCCCATGATCAAGCTTTTAAGTAAAAAAGCTCTTGTCCCCACCATAAAATCTCATATTGCCCTCATTATTTTTGATTAGATGGCCCGCTGAGTTGATTTGAGTGGCATGTGTGGCATGCATTTAATGCTTGTCACAAGCAACTTTTTTTGTCCATTCTTTTATAATTTCTGTCCACCTCAAGTGGATAAATTTTTTTTTACAATGATAATTTTTTTTACAGATATAATTTTTTTCGTATATGCTATATTTTTGTCAACCTCAAGCTAGAAAATTAGAAAGAAATTTATAAAATTAGATATAAATTGACGAAGGTGAAAAATAATAAACAAAAGTTGGACAAAAATATAAAAAAGTAGAAAAAAATTGACAAAAGAGGACCAAAAAGACGAAAATACAGAAATATAAAAAATGTAGACAAAATTAACGAAGGTGATATAAAAAAATAAAAAGTTGGACAGAAATTAAAAAAAATATACAAAAATTGATATCATGTCCTTCTATTAGTATCAATTCAGAAAAAGAATGTATAATTTTAAATTAATAAAAAAAATTGTTTCTTTCAATTGGTTCTTTCTATTGATTGTTTTATTGGTATCAAATTTTAGTTTTAAATTATGTTTATTGTTTTGTTTGTTTGTCTTCACCCCTTTGTTGACGCGGTCGACCGACGTGCACAGGCTTTAGCAGTCGACCGGTGCATCGAGGACCGTTCAGAGAGTCTGCTCTCTAGAAATGGCCTCGATCGAACCGACCAGAAGACCAGCTCTTTGGTTCTAACCTCGGTCGACCGACAGGCAATTTGCCTTGGGGTGGTTTACCGACAGCCCCAATGGTCAGAAATCTAACCATTGGTTGATCGACCGGGGTGTCGAACGACAGGCCATTCTGGGCCTGATCTGGACCCCAACGGCTATATTTTAAAAATTTTTATAAATATGAGTTCTCTTGGCATGTTTCTTCTAAGATTTTCAAGAGCAATTTTTTTTTTTTATCTTCTTAAGTGTTTTCAGCAAGTTTTAAAATAAAGTTTTTGTGCCAAAAATTCTCTTATCTTCATTTGTTTTCAAAATTTTGGAAAATCAAAGAAAATCAAGTCTTTTGGGGATTCTATTTTGTTCTTTATTTTATATATCCATCAAGAAGTTTTCTCCCAGTATTTTCTTTGTTGTTGTTTATTTCAAACACTTTGATTTCTCATATACTTGAGTCAATCAATTCTAATCCTATCTTTAGAATCTTGTTTTTGTGAGAAAAATTATTTGTGATCCTTTGAGATCATCAAGAGAGAGTTTGTGATCATTAGATCACCCAGTTTTATTTCTTCTTTTCTTTGTGTTAGGCCTTGTGCCTTCCCTCTTGTGTAGAGGTATTTGTATTGACAGAGGAGTTGTGTGCTTCCGGTGTTGAGTTGTAATTCCTCAGAGGAGGTCCCTTTGTGGAAGATCCTGTGCGGACATAGTGGAATTCTTCTGTGTGAAGGCGAGAATGCAGAGCAGTGGCTCGAACCTCGAAATATATTTTTGTGTTTTGTTTAGTCCACTATTTCTCACTATCTCTCTATATCATGCATTGCTTTAGATTGTTCATATTCATATGCTAGTATAATTTGTGTGTGCCCATACTTGTGTTGAACCAAGAGAGCTTTTAAGGCACCTCAACTCTTAGTCTAGAGTAATCTAGAGGAGTAGTTTCAGAGCCCTTCACGGGGAATTCGGGCTCACTCTTGATTACACATAGTGTATTTGCAATTAAGTTTTTAATTCTGCATCATTTGTCCTAGATTAGCTAGTATATCTATTCACCCCCTCTAGGTGTATTTCAAGAGGGTTTGAAGACGCGGAGCTCACGTTCTGTGAAACAGACCTAGCTCTCGCGTTTTGACTTTGAGACGCGGGTTTCGTACCTCAGCTGAGAAGAGACACGGACCTAGCGTTGCTGATTATCGCATTTGTCTGGCGACAATTGAGAAACGTGGACTTTATGAGCCTCGCATTTGACGTAGAAACGCGGGTCTCGTGTCTCTGAGAAGAGACGCAGACTTCCCGTTGCTGACCATCGCGAATGTTGGGTCGGGTCTCAGAAAAGCGAGCCTCTTGAGTTCTGCGTTTTGGTACTCGGACGCAGATTTCGCGCGTATGATATAGTGCAAAAGAGACGCGGGCCTGAGCCTCGCGTCTGTATCTGCTGGACAAATAGTTTGAAATTACACCTAGAGGGGGGTGAATAGGTGTATTGCTAAATCAATTAGAAATTCAATGTAATATAAAATGAGATGATGCAACCGATCACTCTAAATAAGACTAGAAGCTGAATTCACCGTGAAGGGCTCTGAACTTCTCCTCGTGATTCCTCTAGATAAGAGTTTGAGGTGCGTAATTGTTATCTCGTTGTGAAGAGTATAGATCGACAATAATGAATGAATAAACAACAAATAAGTAGAGACAAGAAAGCAATCGCAAACAAGAAGATTTGTTTCGAGGTTCGAGCCACTGCTCTACGTCCCCGCCTTCACCACCGTGAAGGATTTCCTAATCCGCTATAGAACCTTCCACCAAAGGATTACAACCACACGGAGTATACAACTCCCCAATACACTCCTCTAGTTAAGAGGTAGCGTAACAATAGTGGAACAATCTCTCGGTGATCAAAAGACCACAAACTCTCTTACAAAACTCTCTTACAGAACCCTATAGAGTAAAATATAAATTTGAAACTCAAGAATTTGTAAGTGAGAGTAAAATCAGAAGAGAGATTTTGAGAACCAAAAACTTGAAATAGACTTTTGAAAATAAAAGCACAAATTGAAATTTCTCTTGAAACTCAAAACTTGATTTTTCAAATAGAATTGTTGTTGTGATAAACTCAACCTTAATGACCCCTTTATATAGGTTTTAGAAAAACAAATTTATTATAGTTTTACCAGGTTTAAAAGGAATAAATTTACTCTTAAAATTCAACAAAACACGTTTTAAAACATGTTAAAAATCAGCCTCCAGAAATTTAGCCATTCTGCCAATCTGGCAGACTGTTGGTCAACTTTGAGCATAGTTTTCAGGCTGAAAACATCAGAATTTAAAAAATATATATAGGAATAATTTGTAACTCTATAAGTCTTGTTTCTAATTCAACTTAAATCAACTCAAAATAATTTCGGAGTAGAAAGTTATCAATAAAATACCGAAAGGTGTCAAATCAAAAACTGCAAACTGTTTTCAGAACATGAATAGAATTCAACCCAACATTTGACATTTTTAACATTTGAATCAGAAAATGATTATTGAATACAAAATTTAGCCCTAAAAGTTATCGTTTAAAATGCAATTTAAATCATATTAATTGAATATAAGAATAAAAAGTTATGATAAGAAATATAAAAGGGTATCGAGCAGATCAGCAGAACTAAAACTGGTTAAAATCCAAACCCGATATATGTGTACTTGAAATCCAAAATCGGTTAAATTGAAAACCAAACATATTGAACTTGTGTGTGTGTGTGTGTGTATTTTTGATCTTCAAAAATATATTCTACCCTTTAACAAACTAAACTAAATACAAACCGAAGTCTTCTTTTAGAACTCCAAGCCGACTCGATCCAAACACGATCCAACGAGCTTGACTCCATATGAGTGCTAGATGCAATCTTGACGCGTGAGCTCTTGAATCTACATGAGTTAGCTCCCAAAACTCATTTTTTGAAGCTAAACACGTACCAATATCTTGATCAATAATAGAAACTGTGTAAACACAAGATTATTAGTAAACTAACCTTCATAAGTTAATCATCATCAAAATTAAGATGAAAGGCCTCTGGGCCAACATGGTTTTCCTAGCTTCTTCCATCTGTTGTCGACATGCGCGACGCCTTTATCGACGTTCAGCATTCCGGTACGCTTCACGGGTTGTTGGGAACCCCAATAACCTAGAGCTGAGAAATGTTAGAGGAGGAGCCTGGCAAGATTGGCCTTCAACAGCGTTGGCCTTGTGGGTCTCGTGGGAGATGTTGACGCGGGTCACGCGGCAAGAATCGAGTTGTTTGGGCAGGCCATCTTTGGAGAAGTCTCCGAAGAGACTTGAAAGCGATCTCTGAGGAGACCCTACGGTACTGTCGTGCCCTGGGCTCTTGGATCCAGAAGTGAGGTACTCCTCATACTTTGCCTGATCGAATTCCACGACAAGTGACTCGATTGTTTTTCCCATGAAGTTGACATCATCTTGCACCACAACTTGCTCATCAGTAGAGAAAGTGGTCTCCAGCAGAGTCGCCATCTCTTGTACAGGGAGAAAAATTGAAAGTATTGCAAAATTTCTTTGAATCAATGAAAGATTACAACAAGTCAAAATCCAACTACAAGAGAGAGAAGACACTCAAGCTCAGATCTTCTCTTTGTTTAAAACTGGATTTTTTGCGTAGCGGTAGAAAGTGAGTCTTATTTTTCATTGACCGGGTGAATATCAGGATCTTCTGAAACTCTTCTTTTTGGATCACAGATGGAGTAGCACAGCTCCTGTCCAATGAAATCTCAAAGAGACTTAGGCAAAAACTTGAACTCAGTAAGTTGGTAGAAGAGTTGAACTCTTTATAAAGCTAAACTTCCTCAGCTGAAAAATTTGACCCTTCTTCAATAGCAAACTGAGCTATTTATAGGGGTTTTAGGGGTAAAACTGTACCCTAAAAACCCTCCATAATATGGGTTAACTCCCCTCATTACGTGGGCAGTACTTGACCAAGTAATGGGGGTAGTTATAACTGAGACGCAGGGCTCCTCTCCAGTTGAAATGCGGGCTTGAACTCTGTGTTTAGCCGTTGAGGTAACGCTAGACGCGGGTCTTGAGCTCAGCGTTTTGGGCGTCGTGGTGGTGTTGAAACGCGAGCCTCAGACTCTATTTTTTCTTATTGACGTGGTATTAGACGCGCGCCTTGAGCTTCGCGTTTGAGACGCGGGCTTCAAGTTTTGACGCGGGCTTCAAACTTTGTGCCTGAGCACTGAAGTGGTACTGAGACGCGGGCTTTGAGCTCATGTCTTGGCATTTCAGTAGAGTTGAGACACGGGCTTCGAGCCCTGCTTCTTGCCTTTGCACGAGTGGCTTTGATTAGTCTCGCCTCTGAAGTATGGACTCTGTTATCTGATGACTTGTCTTCAGTGATTTTTAGACAGTCTACAGTTGGTGTTAGTGAGTTATACACATGATGTTCATGATATTTAATTTTTGTATACTCATTCTTTTTGTATCTATATATGTATGCCTCTAATTTCAAATGGTGATAAATTTTCATTGGTATCATATATATATATACATATACATATATATATATATATATATATACATATATATATATACATATATATATATACACTATATATATACATATTATATATACACATATATATATATATATATATATATACACATATACACATATATATATGTATATATGTATATATGTATATATATATATGTATATATGTATATATGTATATATGTATATATGTATATATATATATATATATATGTATATATATATATATGTATATATATATATATATATGTATATATTTATATATATATGATTGATAGTGCATAGTTTAACAATGTTCGTATATGTTTCTAAAGCACGATTAATTTCTTGATAAGCTTATGTTTATTTTCAATTGGTATCATGGTTTGGTATCACTTTTTATTGATATCATTTTTCAAAGCTTATGAATTGATTTTATAGTTGTTTCAAAAATGAAAAGAAAATTCTTGATTTAGATTTTAATTGATATCTTATTTCCTACTTTTTGAGAAAAATATTTTAATAGCTCATATTTTTAATTGGTATCAATTATCATAATTGATATCTATTTTCAAAATTGTTTAGAATTTCAAAATTGATATCATGGGCTTTCACTTTCTATTCTATCATGTTTAAACCTTTAATTGGTATCAAAATTATTTTACAAATTTGTATCTATATTGGTCTCAAAATAATTTTCAACTTTCAATTGGTATTTCTAGTTTTCTGATTGGTATCCATGTTTGTCTATAATTTCTATCTTATAATTATTGTCTTTTCAATTGACATTCTTATTTTGTTTTTACAAATGGTATCTTAGAAAATCAAATTTTCATTTTATTTTTAATTTTTTTTGATACTTATTGCTTATATGCAAGGAGAGTTAATTTAACGTCTCTTCTATATATATACTTATGACATGTGAATTGTATAAGGAAGAGTTTGATCTCTCTTATCTATATCATGCACGTGTAAAAGGGAAGCTTAATATCTCCATTTATACATTGTATATTATGTTTATGTATGTTAGGGTTTGGTCCTCCTTTTTTCATGTAATGCATATATGCAGGGGGAGATTATTTTACACCTCTTGTCTTCATAGATTTATCTCGCATATATATTTACTTAATTTGTGTGCCCCTTTTTGATGTATTGACAAAAAAGAGAGAAGATTTTAGAGTTTATATATGCATACTTGTATTTTATATTTGCATATATGTGTTTATTCATGATCTGTATTTATGATTTATTTGGTATCTATGAGCTTGCATTAAATATCTATATGTTTTATGCTATGCATGAGTTAAAAGAGAGCTTTTACAAAGCTTATTTTTAATCCATACATATATAACTCCATGAGTTTTGTCATCATAAAAAAGGGAGAGATTGTTGGCCCAAAGGCCTTCACTCTAGATTTGATGATGACTAACTCATGTAGTTATAAATATTAGTGATCTTAATCTGTTTAAGTTTTAGATATTGATTAAGATCTTAGTGATGTTTAGCTTTACTAAAAGATTCAAAGTCAAGTTTAAAACTAGCACATGGTGACTCAAGAGTTCAAACTTATAAAATATATCTAGTACTCTGATTGGTCAACCGACAAACTCTGTTGTGCTCTCGGTGTTTCCTCGGTCGACCCACAGGTCGACCGGCAAACCCCAACAGTCAAAATTTGACCGTTTGCGATCGACCTGGCAGTTGACCGATAAGTCCTTCTGACCTGGTGTTTGGAGCCCAACGATAGGTTTTGGAAAGCCTATAAATATGGGTGTTTTTTACTGACTTTTACTAAAATTTTCAAGAGGATTTTTACCCACCTTTCAAGAGCCTTCTTGCCCAGTTTCTAAGGAGACTTTAACAAATTTTTGAGCTTCAAATTTACATCTTTCATTTGTTTCAAAGTTTTTGAAAAATCAAAGAAAACAAGTTTTGCGAAATTATAGTTTCAACTTTTCAATTCCTATATCATTCAAGAAGTTTTTCTAAGTATTTTCTTTTGTGCTTTACTTCCAAAATCTTTGTTTTCTCACAAGCTTGAACTATTCATTGCAAAATCTATCCTCTAGGATCTTGCATTGTGAGATGTGTTGTTTGTGATCTTCGTGATTACCAAATGTAGTAGCCACTCTTTTGCTTGAGCTTTGGCTTTATGCCTTCCCTCCTGTGTAGAGGTGACCGACTTTGTGCATTGGCTTTGTGCTCATCTTTTGTGTAGAAGTTGTATCCTTTTGGAGTTCCTTAGTGGAGATAGTAGAAATCCTTCACGTGGTGAAGGCGGGGACGTAGAGCTTGGTGCTCGATCTTGGAAATATATCCTTGTGTTTGTGTTTGGTTATCTCTCTCAACTTTGCTCTCTGTAACCCCCTGATCCCCGGTGTACGTAGTACCGTATCGGTACGCGATACGACGTACAAAAATTGATTTGACCTCCGTAGTAGTACGATTGAGCTGATTTCAGTTTTAAAAATTATTTTCTAATATTTTAGATTTTTCCGAATTTTCTGGAATTTTTCTGGATTATCTTGGAAAATCTCCGTAGTCGGTGTCGACTGGTACCGATAATCTGCTTTCTGATTTTTAATTCACAAACGGAGTAGAATTTTGAGAATCCGCTTTCTCCAGATGTCTTAGAATCGTATCCTCTACGTTAGGGTATTTTTGAGAATTTTTCTGAATTTATCGAAATCCGGGCAAAACCGGTGTCGCCCGTATCGGCGAGGCACTCCGGGATTTTTAATTTGCAAACCGGATTGAGTTTCTATAAACCATTTTCATATTACGTCTCAGCGTATTATTCTCTATTTTTTGTAATTTTTGGGCACCATTCGGAACTGATCGAATATTGGGCCAATAGAATATTAATAAAATATTTTTTTATTTTTTATTTTTATTTTTCTTTTCTTTTCTTTTCCTTCTTCTCCACTCTTCTCCATTCTTCCCACCGCCATTCACCCACCTTTAAAAACCCCATTCCTCTCTCTCCTCTTCCATCTCTCCAACTCTCTTCCCCTCTCTCTCTCTCACCGGCGGCCTGACCGGCGGCCAGGCGCCGGCGTGGCTGTGCCGGCGGTGCCATAGACCGGCCGGCGCAGGGCCGGCCGCTGGGGAAAGGAGGCCCCATCTCCCTCTCTTCCACTTCCTCTCTCCCTCTCTCACTCTTGCTGGATGGCCGGCGACGTGGGCGCCGGAGGCTGGCCAGGCCAGGCCGGCGGCGTAAGTGGTGGGGTGGGGGCCGGCGCCCCCACCCTCTCTGTTCTCCGCGCAGGGGGAGCGACCGGCGCTGGCGCCGGCAGGGCGGCCGCGCCGGCGGAGCGGCGGCCGCACCTGGGCGGCAGCAGCAGCAGCAGCCGCACGGCTGCTGCTGCTGTGGGATTCTTTGAGAAGGAAACCCAAACGGGTTTCAGGTTTTGGGTTTACATCCAAACCCGACCCGTTTACATCCAAACCCGATCCGTTAAAGGTACAATTTCATTTTAACCCCTGTAACATTTTAATTACTTTTAGGCCCCTGTAAAATTACCAATAGCCCCCTGAATCTTTTTAGTTATTACATAATTAACCCTTTTGTTTTATTTTTAGTATTCGGGCGATTTCGGGAGCATCCGAACTTCGATTCGGGCGATTCTGGATTCGTTACGATCGTGGGGAAGAGAGCTACCTCCCTATGACTAGTTTGTGAGTGTTTTTCTTTTATAAATTATATTTTATCATGTTTAGTGACATTGCTTGATATATCGTAATTATGGATAAAAGACGGTAATTAGTCATTATTCACTGGTCATGATTGGACGGTCATTGAATTAGGAATCACCTAGAAGATTGTTAGGTATTTCCTGATTTAATATGAGGTAATCATAGTAACAAGACATACAGACATAGACAACTCGGACACAAATATCATGACTGTACCGCCACTGACCCACGGACCACTAGGTCACCATATTAGTGGATACGATCACTCATGTAGTAGCTCACAGTTAGATAACTATCGTCACATGTATACTGATTCACGATACTTGACGACACTACACTGTCAGTAGACATGACTGCTAGACACCATTAGTACATGCACTGATATCCTCCTTACACGGATACCGTAGTTCACTGGATATGGTATGATACACTGACCACTATTATTACCACTATCACATATAGATATGACACGGATTCTTGCTACACATATATCTTCCACTAGTACACATATAGACCAATGCACGGATTACCGCATTTCATATTATGTCATGTCTACATATTACTGTTACACCTGCATGTCATGTTTACATATTACTGTCACACCTGCATGTCATGTTTACATATCACTGTTACACATGTATGTCATGTTTCCATAGCCCTGTTACCAATGCATGTATGATTTCTCTATTCTTGTCATATGATTCCCCGTTCATATTACATGTATTATTATTCCATGTTCTAGTATTCATGTTATATGATGATTCCTGTTACAATGATATGGATACTCCCGTTACTGGACATGAGAGCTGTTGATATGCGATATGTGGAATTCCACATCTACTGTTTCCGTTTCCCGTTATATGGTTCCCGTTATATTGTTCCCGATTCCCGTTATATTGTTCTACGCTATCAACAGAGCTCTGGTCCAGTTGTCATGTTACCCGTATCATGTACAGTAGTTGTTCTTGTCATATTGTAGACTGGACATATCAGATAATAATGATAACTTGGGTATGGGGGAGACTTGACAGTTGATTAGATCTTATCGGGTGATGTACTGGATCAATATTGTTAGTCCCACTGCAGGGGACGGTAGTGCTGCCTACCAATAGCTCCATGAGCTCCCGTTACTTGATTCGTGCTCCCCTCTTAGCGGAGGGCCCTGGTCTCAGCAGCCAGGGGTCCGTTTAAGGCCGTGATCCCGGGTATGCACGGGATACACCTACCCGATGAGAACTCCTCGACCACGGGTTTCCAGTTAACATAATAAAACAGTATACACAATAGTGACGTCGGTAAACACTTGTTATTTAGTCACTCTCTCGTTTTGGATAATGGTACCCGTATGCCATGTCCAGATGGGTTCGACTGGAGTGCGGGCTCCGGTATGAACTGCCAGTGGTATGGGACACTGGAAGAGATTGATTAAAATACCAGGTGGTACTGATGTTTACTATTGTATAAATAACATGACTTGCTTAGTTGTACATGTTCCTGTACCCGACCATTTCGCCGTTATCATGTTACCTGTATATGTGGTTACCTTACCTGTTTCATGCTATACATTCTGTGGTGGCATCCTACTCATTTACATGTATATCTGTTACTTTGCCTGGTACATGTTATTCTTTCTGTGGGGACATACTACTTATGCACATGTATACGATGCCTTGCATATATTCTGTTTTGCATTGCCTATATGCTGCCTAGACACCACACCGTAGTATGGTTATGTTGCATACTTCATCTACACGTTTATGTCCATCACATCATCACTATACAACTGTAGTTATTATTATAGACATGACCCAATGATAATATGCTAGGTAGTGCTGGTATTAAAATATGACATGATTATATTTTCTACTGCTTCTTATATATTTATTATATGGTATCACTAGTACAACATCAGGTATTATATATATGTATAGTGCTTGTATTACTATTCTATATATTACTACCTCCTCCTTCATTTTACCTCTCACTAGGTCGCTTTCTGATGACCCTGGGTTTGCGTGCCCAGATTGGAGATCGGAGTATCAGATAGTGCTGTGGAGTCACATAGGAGATTCCTCATCAGGACTCTTCATAGGTATTGTTGTGTTTTATTTCTGTTATCGTTATTTTTCCAGTTTCCCTATTTGTTATGATCCCTAACCATTTTCTGCAGGTATTCTTGTACTTATTTCATGCTGGGACCCATGTCTATATGGAGGTTATGTACTGTACTGAGGCTTACGTACGCGTGAGCGTGTTTCACCTCGCGTATGTACGTCGCCATAACGTCTCCGTATCCTGGGGATCGGGGCGTTACACTCTCTTATATCTTACATTGCTATTATTATTCAACTATGCATGCTTGATATTGTTCTTGTGCTCACATTTGTATTGATCTAAGGGAGCTATTGAAGAACCTCAACTCTTATAAAAGAGGAATCTCAAGGAGAAATCTAGAGCCCTTCATCGAGAATTTAGCTTCACTCTTTGGATATCATTTGTGTTAGTGTAAAAGCTTTAAATTTTGTATTAGATTAGCACAACACCTATTCACCCCCTATTGATGTTCTTTCACTTTGGCTACTAGAGGTCGACCTGGCGGTCGACGGCAAAAACAAGCATCTGAGCTCAGTGCTCAGATTTGCAAATGCGGTCGATTGCAGGGTCGACCGACCATTTTTTTTCCCCTCAAATGAGCTTCAGCTAGCGGTCGACTCGGCGGTTGACGGGCCCAAACCACAAATTCAGGTGCATGTCTATGCACATGCGGTCGACCGCTCGGTCGACCGTCCAATACTCTGATTCTGCCCAACACAAAGGGCGATCGACCGGGTGGTCGATCGACTTCAGCCCGAAAACACAAATTGTTTTGTTTTTGAAAATACTAGAAAATCTTTTGATATATATATATATATATATATATATATATATATATATATATATATATATATATATATATATATAGAAATATTTTGAGTAGATCAAACTATGAATCATATAATAATATATATAGATTAAAAATTTGATTGAAGATATATTGTCTATCAAAAACATAAAAGTTCTCTAAACTAAACTTTAGCAAACTAAATATTTTACACATAATACAAGAGTAGACTCATTTTTCAAAACTTCAAGTGGACTACAAATATGTCTTTTTGAGTTTGAGCCCAATACTTGAATCAATCTTAAATGCTCATTTGAAATTAAATCAACTAACTCTTGAAAACCTATGTACTTAAAAACACTTGAACTTGATTAATACCACTAAACTAAATGAGTTTTAGAATCATCAAATAAAAGTTGATTGTACCCTTGGGCGAACACAATACCTCTTTCTACTTCATCCCTCGCTTATTGTGAGGATCGACCGTCAAATCACTTGTGGCTGAAAATAACCAACACAATTAATGAGCCTCATAGAAAATTAGAATTGGGTGTACGTAATCTACTCCGGGATATGTTCTAACCACTTTGAATTCGTAGACATTTTGTTTTTTCTTTCTTTATAAGTCTAATTAAGCAAATCTTAAAAATACTATTGATTTTTTCCACAAATATACTGACATTATTTTAGTGTAATCATTATTAACAAAAGGTGTGAGATAATTAATCCTTTGTCACTTTTTAGGGGGAAAAAGTGACAAAGGATTAATTATCTCACACTTTTTGTTAATAATAATTACAATAAAATAATTACAGGATTTTAATTATCTCTGCGTCACTTGATCACGAAAGAATCTACATTTGACAAAAAAACATTAGAATACATCATTGCAGGATTTCAACTATTTCTTCAAGAAGATTTTGTAAACGACAATCCATGCATTATTATTTTTTTCCAGTACATTTATTTTTCACAAAGTTTTTCTTCTTTGTACATCTACGTGAGTGATAAATCATCGTATTTTTCATTATTAACTATGTAATAATATTATGAGATAATAAAAGATATACATAAAAATATAATTTGTTAATGTTGACAAGGCCTATACAATATGCATGCACGCACGCACGCGCGGGACAACATGTAGCACGTACCATGCACGCGGTTCGGTACAATCAATCATTGAGCCCTCCCTCGTGAATGTTAATAATAATATTTGTTTCAAGAGAAGTCCTTAGGTGACGTATCAACAGTAGTTTGTTGACCATGGTATATTTTATTTACTTAGACTTTTCTAAGTATAATATATGCAGCTTATGTTGTGTTTAAAACATTAAATACATCAATCTCATCTCATTCTTCTCTCTTAAGAATTCGATTCTTAGGCACTGGAATTCGAAAAATATTATTGTATATCATGTTTAGCTGTAATATAATATTAACATCTTTTTAAAGTTAAAGCAAGTGACATTTCTGAATAATAATTTGAAAACTAAACTTTCATGATGTGAGAATGATTCAGCTAGCAACAGTAACGGAGGTAACAATCGGAGTGAGACCATGCAAAGGTAGTGGTGGTGACCGGTATTAATCGCGTGATTTTTAATGAGTAACTTAATTTGAATATGTTGATCAAGAAGAACGATTCAGATCATCTATGAAATGACTCACCGTGAGTTGTCATGAAGCTTAATTTAAAAATCGTTCTCATAAAAAAATTTTCCATTTGCTCATTTGTGTATTATTTTTTCAGATTCATAAAACTTGAGGCATTGACACTTTGGGTTGTTGACAGAAACAATATTGTCAAAGTCCGAAAAAATCAATGTTCTGAAGAATGTATAATTTCTTATGTTCTTGATATCTGAGTTGAGGATCATTAATTCCTTTCATTGTTCTGAGCTTGTATCATGTGCCAACTACAATATTTGAAGCAACCATCCAAACAATTCCAGCTAAAAAAAAACATAATTTTATATTTTTCGAGGAAAAAATAATATATAAAATGCTAAAAGTTATTAATTGGGCTTGAATGCTTCATGCGATGAAGGGAATGCAGGGACAAGCCACAGACAGACCAAGAAAATAGAATAGTCAACAAAGAAATAAATATATACAAGATACTAACCTTCTCTGTTTCATGCACCTCGTTTGTCTAATAGTTGTATAAAGGGGTGGCAAGAGCAAAACCCATTTATCCTATCCGTTTACTCTAAAAATTAGGGTAAGGGTAAAGAGTTTATTACCCGTTTATATAAATGGGTAAGGTAAGATGAACAACTAATTACCTGTTAATATAAACTGGTAGGATAAGAGTAAGGATCAGTTTTTACCTGTTTACCTATTTAAATAGACTGAAATTATTATTTAATATTTATGATGAATAAGTTATAAGGGTCTTATATTCTCGTATCTGATTCTCAATGTCTCCAACCCTAGTCTCTTTGAATTTCCATCGCCCCTACGACTGCGAGGTTGCGACAACTTTGAATTCCCAATTTCAGATTCTTGAATCTGATTCTCAATTTCTCAAAATTCAAAACTCTTTGAATTCCCATCATTTTTGCAAGGCTGCGACTGCGAGTCTGAGACCACTTTGAATTCCCATAGCTCTTGTGACTTGCATGCATGCAATTTGTTCTAATTCTTGTATTCCCGTTTACCCTATAGGGTAAAGAAAATTTTTATCTGTTGTCCTATAGGATAAGGTAAAGATAATCTAAGAATTAACTTATAAGGTAAGGGTAAAAGGTTGAGTTGTAAGACTAAGGTTAAAAGTAAAACCTTTACCCTACTCTTACCCTTCTCATTGCCACCCGTAGTTGTATATTCAATTTCTTCACCTAATTAATAGTGTTATTTTTCAAACAAGATCACAAATGTTCTCTTCATCTCATGTATTTATCTTGGATTTCAAAGTTCTTAATTATCACAAATCATGGGAAAGAGAACTACATATCTCGAAGAGGTATCTTTGGTTGTCTGTCAACTTGTCGTGGTTGCTGCTGCTGTGTTAATAAATTGCTTAGGCCTGTAATCCCCTCATTAGCGGGGTTAAATCTGTGAGTTCATTCACGTGTTCCTGACACACAAGGCATGTTACTTCATTCTTTCCGTCGAATATTTCTTCTTTGCGCCCAACTAAACTCCAAATCCAAATGGACGCTTCTTTTTTTCTTGACAACAAGGCACCCACGCATTAACGCTTTCCAATGCTCAAAACCCCCAACAAACCAACACCTCCACACACCCACACCCACACCCACACCCACACCAAGGCAATCACCCAAACACCCCAGCCCCCCAAAAAAAAGTTATAAAGGAGGGTGGAAACATTGCCATGAATGATTTCATTAAAAAAAAAATCAAAATCAAAATTAAAAGAAATTAATTAACTAAGCGCTAGCTAGGTGAATGTGGGTTGCTTCTTGCAGCCATTACAATTAAAGAAATAATGTCATTTTTCATGTGCCAGCCAACAGAACTTAAAACAATTACATGTACTCAAGAGGAAGGAGAGGCATGCATGCATGGCATGCATGGAAATTGAGTACCCCTGAATATCTTCATTGGCAATCAGTACTATATATATATCTCATCCTCTTGTAGTATATATATACAAATATTCATCACATCAGATCAATCGATGAAGAAGGTCATAATTTCATAGTTATCATAATTTTATCCTAAAAGCTAAATTAAAGAGGCAAACAAAAAGTACAAAACAGTAACCAACTAGCAATCATTATCTAACTTACATATAGTTCTCTCTCTCTTAGTTTTCTTCAAATTACTGTAGCGTCAGTAATGTGGACGCTATATGAAAATGTAGGAAAGAGATTGATGCATATTAATCACTAAAATCCTCTTCAGTTGTATATGTTTCTGATATTTATGATGATCATAACGACTGTCTTTCCATCCTTCTTCACTGAAATCCAAGCTCCCAAAATCATTTTATGGCGTCATGTCTCCGAAACCAAACCAGCCATATTTGGAGAAATCATCGGCGAAATCCCAACCCTCCGCTGCTGCTGCTGCTGCTGCAATTGGACCTGCAGCAGCATAATTAGGGTTTGGATCAGCAGTCATTAATGGAAGTGGTGGTGCAATCTGCAGGTTTGGCTGCTGTTCACTGATGATCCTTCCCCATTACGCCTAGATTCCTTCTTCGGCCTCTTCTCATAGATGATGCACAGAGAATGCTCATTAAACTGCACGTTAATGTACATCAAAAGGAAATTGTAATTAATACAACAAAACATTGGAAGGTCTTTTTATAATTTCATGCTTGTTTCTTGATTTAGCCCTGAAAATGAATTAAACATGGATAATAATTTTGAGATCATGGTACTTACACCCACGGGATAGTATGCGTATTCCCGTAAGCCCAATTTTGGCCCTTGTTCATGGCCTCCATTCCTTCTTGGCCTGTAATCGTACTTGCACATGAAACCGATTTGGTTCCCATGTTCGTTGTAGATCTCCGTTGTTTCTCTTAAATGCCAGGTTCCATGATCACTTGTGCGTTGTGGACGTTCTCCCCGCCAGTACTCGGGATAAGAATTGATAAACCTGACCTCTCCGAGAACCTCTCGCTCTGGGTTGAGAGAAAGAGGGAGATATGAAGCATCCATTAGAAAGAGTTCCAAGTTCTAAAAGGAAAACAAATTAAAAATATTGAAACATTGAGGCAGACGCGTAGTTATAATTGGTAACTGGAAAAGCGATACGAGTACCTGATTGCAGGAGAGTTGATGGATCCTTGGTGAAGAGGCCGACGATTCTTCTTCCGCTTCGCCCCGATAAATCAGCGAAACTCTCTGGTAGAGCTTTGATGATCTCCCTGTCCCTCCTCTCCACCGCGTCGCCCGGCCTCATCTTAATATTCTTACTACTTCTTCCTTGCTTACTATTCATGAATCTACTAGCTGCAATGCTCCTTTTATACACACACCCCATGATAATACTACAAACTATGCTCTCTGTGATGTGCAAAGTTTCCCCGCATTCCTCGCTGCCGTGGGTTCAAATTCACGTGGGGTCAGAATGCCCGCCTTTGTGCCACCAGCAAATGAAGGTCAACGTTAATGGGGAGGACCCGAAGTCCCAAGAGAAGATCGACGTGGAATCCACATGCTTAAGGAGGAGCCCCAACAAACTCTCTCTTTTTTTCAATTCTAGGGCGAGAGACGCAAGTTGTGACAAGAGAAGAGTGTCTTAGGCGAAGGGTTTAAGGGGATGTTAAGGACATAAATTAATTAACTAGGGTGGGCAACTTGACTTATTAGTAAAAGTCAGCCTATAATCAGAACAGTGAGTGAAGTTTGGAATTTTGTGAACAATTAGGGTTAGTGATTCCTCTAACCCTCGGTAACGACAGGGACTCACATGATTCCCTAACTCCTCTTCTGACACTTAATTTCAAAAATTACTCAACTCTTATTTCCAACCCTTCCAACCAACCAAAGTGGACCTGAAACTTTTATCACTAGGTCCGATAATTGGGGCAGGTCATACAGTTTAGATAGACCCAATTATAGTGACCCATATCTGATTCGTTCAACTAAGGAGTTGAGAAGACCTAGCTTATTTCACCTATAATTAAATTTTAAATGTACTTAAATGACTCAAATCAAAGTTTTAGAACACATAAAAAGATAAAACATTACCATTAATAGCAAACTTCATAATATTAAGTAAAATAATTTTATCCATGAGTTTAACTTCTAGTTTCTATAGAATTTATGGTTCAAGTTTATATAGAGCTATTCTTACTCAAATTAATGTCTCTTACCAACCTAGCTCTAGTTAGTTTCATGCTAGTCCCAATTTGGGAGGGAAGGGGGACCAGAAGCACATAAAAATAAAAGTATAACCATCTAGCTTGTCTTTTAAACTTAACTAAGGGCATGGTGTGGTTGACTGGTTGGGGATGCAATGGCAGGCAGGATGCATGTGTGCAACATTTTGAAGAAGCGAGTCAAAGGAGCACAGTACACTACACAAATAAGAGTCACACGTGGATGTTTTCAAGGAAAGACCGGACCTTTGTGTACGGACTTGTTTACTAACTTGAGTTAGTAAGTGCATATCCAATGCACCCTCTATTTTTTAGAGGGTTGCTTGGGAATATACCCGAATATTTCTGAATATATAGAAGACTGCTCCAATGTAGCCCTATATTTTAAACATTTTTTTTTAAATGTTAGTTTAGATGTTAATAAATTATTTAAGAGTAAATGGCTATTTAACAAAAATTATATCGTTAGAACTGTTTCGTCGAGCCCTTTTAAATGAGACCAATATTGAATATTTTTGGAGTTAATTTTAAATTAATTTATTTTTAATATAATATAATAATATTAAAATTTAGTAAGCAAATACATGGGAATCTATTTAACCCACCTCAAAGAAACTACAAACAGAAATACAGAAATTACATTATACGAGAAAAATATGATAACAGTAACTGAAAATCCGGTAGATCATTTTCGTAACCATCGGTACCGTACTATATCCTGACGGAGCTCCGGATCCAACTCCTCGTTGAAAATCACTAATATTTCTGTTAATGACTTCTTGTTTTTCTTTCGAAGAATGCACGTTTTCTCATATAAGCAATCTTACTTAAATCCATCGACATTATTTCTCTATCCTCGTAATCACGCTCAAGACGACATTGCTCAGACAGTTCCTCGCTCGACATAAAAAGATCCAAAATTGGGAGGCTCACTTTGAATTTCGAAATGAACTAATTGAACACTTATGGCAGAGGCACAACAATGAAAGAATGTAATCTTTTTTTCAAGTTTGGTTTATTCAATTTCGATGTATTTTTCAATGTTAGATAATGAGAAATTTAAAATTAATTTAAATATATTCAATATTAGTATCATTTTGAAGGTATCGGCGAGATATTTTCAACTGTATAATTTTTATTTAAAATAGATAAGTAAATTTAAAGTTATATTGATTTTAAATAATTAGTTTAACTATATTAAAGGATATATTTGATATTCTTAAAACTTTAAGTACAAAATTAAGATTTTAAATTGTGTAGTAATATAGAGCGAGCCCTCTATTTCTCTCTATTTAGAGGGGCATATAGAGGGCAGTTGGAGTGTATCCCCCACTAAATATAGAGACATAGAGGGGGTTAGAGATGATCTAAGTTAGCCCAGCTTATAAATCCCTAACTCTTTCGATCAAACAACTTGTAGAGTTATTATTTCACTAATTTTAAGTATTTTTCATGAAAAAGTAGAGGACAAAGCACATAATTCTTTGTCCACACCCCCCCCCCCCCCCCCCCCCCCCCCCCCACCAAACTCTTCCCAAAAGAAAAAAATCTCAAATTTATACCCTTTCAGTATAACTTAGAATTACCCTATGACTCTTGTTCAAAATAGTTAACTTCTATAATAGCTCTTGTGCCAACCAAGACCTAAAAGTTTAAATATGATTCTCATCTAAAGATGAACCCAAAACTCTTGTTACTTTATCAGGTTAGATTGAAATTAATATTACATGAACTCGAACCGTACCTAACTTGTTTATACTTAATTAAAAATCTTATCTCAGATTCGACTTGTAAGGCTATTTCATTGTAACTTGTAGATTCCACTTGCAGATGCCTGCCACTATCTACTATCAATAATGATGAGAGGATCCGAATCAATACTGTATTTCTTGTAACTTGTAAGGCCATTTCATTTTCACATATCCGGATACATATATGGAGAGTGAAGTGCTCAAAGGTTGTTCCTGTTGTGCCCCCGACACCACTCGTTGTGCGCAGCGGTTCGCGGAAGAAGAGACACAACAACCACCACTTGAGCTTGAGGAATCCGCCCACCTGGCGGAGATTCGATTCAGCCTGAGAAACAACCAACGCAGCAGGAACAACCACCAATAGAGAAAAAAACAATCAACGCACAAATTTAACGAGGTTCGACAAACGTGCCTAGTCCTCGGGGCAAGGGAGAGAGAGATCTTATTGATTCAACAATCAATACAACTATTACAAGAGGGAACACTTGAGGGAGGCAAGAGATTCTTTGTTTCACTCAGGGATACAATACATGAGGCCTCTAGCCTCTATTTATAGCCACAGAGTCCCTGAATTTATGAAAACCCAGGTTGGATTCAATCCCAATCAGAAAAGAAATTCGAATCCTAAAAGGAAACTTCAGCCGCGTCTGTCGGTCGACCGGCCAGTCGACCGACCCATGCCACGGTCCACCGGCCCGGTCGACCGCGCCTTCCCGAGAGCAAACCCACTTCAGTCGGTCGACCGAGGTCGGTTGACCGCTCCAACTTGTGCACACCCGTGCACGCCGGTCGACCGGGCCGGTCGACCGGCCTCCTCCACCGGTCGACCGGCCTCCTCCACCGGTCGACCGGGACATCGACCGGGAGCACAAATTGCCTGCTCCATGCGTCGTTCCTCATTCCTTTGTCGTCCGATCTCTGTGCTATCTTCTTCCATCTCTTCATCTCCTCTATCTCCTCTCTCCCAACAATTCTCCACCTCGGTGAACATTTTTCAAAATCTGAGCCGATCTCCAACGTACCCCAGCTATCACCTGGCGAAATCGACACACAATCTCGGCAAAATCGACACACGATCTCGGCTTGCGCGCACCAGACGAAATCGACACACGATCTCGGCGAAATCGACACACGATCTCGGCTTAGAATCTGTAGCTCAGCTATCCACTGGAATGCACCACACATGCCTTCCCAATGATTCACCTTAGGAGAACTTCCATACATGCCGAACACCAAGCGTGGCTCCTACTCCGCAGCTTCACGACCTCATGAAGAACTCATCATGAGCCAACACTGACTCTCCAACTGACTAGCTCTATCTAGTCTACATGTCTTCAGCTGACGGTCCAACCAAGTCTGCGTAGAGCACACCGAACACCATCATCGGCTTCAACTGGATGCACACCACTCCTTATGTAAGCTCAACATCTTCTCACCAGAAGATCAATCTGTTCATCGAGATCACAACACCTCACCTCTATGTGAACTCTAACTCTTCACCTCTACGTGAAGTCTAATCGGCCACAACACTTCACCTTTATGTGAAGCCTCTCCACCTCTACGTGAAGCTCCAATCAGCCACAACTCTTCACCTCTACGTGAAGTTCCCTCAGCTTCTCGAGAACCCAAACAGCTTCATACTGGTTGCATCACCAAATGGCTGCGCCTTTACGACTGCCTACGTACCTTACCCAAAGGATCAAGCCAATCGTAGTTCATTGAAATGAGCTCCATCAAGCTCAAACACTTGTACCTGAATCTGCAGCAGCGAACCTATCTGGCTGAGTCATATGAACCTCCTCACGACCATCATGGAGAACAACGGCCTTCAACTTGAGCTTGTCGCGAATACAAGCCTGAGATTCATGCTTCTTTACCCACAAACGTGGTTTTACCTTGGTTCCAATGGCTGCAAACAACTTCACATCATCAACAATGTCTTCAACCTGTTCAGCATCAACCCTGGCTACATGATCTCCATCCGGTGTCACATCCGGTGAAGTCTTCTCTAATGCTGAACCAACTGGAGATGGTGGAGTAGCATCAACCTCCACCCGCTGCGATACTTCCTTGATCTCTGTCCTCTCCACCTGCTAAGAGACGGTGGACTTCAACACTGAAGTCTCTCCAAATGTGACATGCCTACTCACCACGATCTTCTTGTTTTCGGCTCTCCCACAACCTGTAGCCATTCCTTTTGACACCCAAAACACAAACTTCTTTGCTCGCGGATTCACCTTACATTCTTGGCACTGAAGTAGGTCGGACTTCCAAATTCCCGCAGCAAACCATGATCTTGAACAGCTTTTTCAGACCAAATTTCTAATGGAGCTTTACCTCCTATCGCAGTCGATCTATTCATGAAATGGTTAGCATACACAATCGCCTCAGCCCAAAACGATTTGTCTAATCCTGCATTAGACAACAACCACCGAACCTTCTCCAGCAAGGAACGGTTTACTTCCTTAGCCAACCCATTTATACCTTTTGTGAAGTGAGTAGCAATACCGGTGTTCTGGCCAAATCGTAGGAATTGGTTCATGTCTCTTCCAACATTACCAATCTGTAGCTCCTTGATCTTCCTACCTATCTGCTTCTCCATTCTTCCTCTCCACTTCACCAACATATATAGGGCTTCACTCTTTTGTCTCATGGGATGTATCCAACCATGCCTAGATAAACTATCAATAAAAGAGACAAAGTACCTATGACCTCCAAGCGATGCAGTCTTAGCAGGTCCCCAAACGCTTACGTGAACACAATCAAGAAGACTTTCTGAGCGGTGAGTACTGGTGCTGAATTTCACCTTCTTCTTGTCCAGAACGTTGTGTTCACCTCCCAAGTTGCAGGTAGCAGCACCTTCCAATGATCCCTTCTTTGCCAGAGCTTGCAAAGACCTTTCTCCTCCCTGTCTGACCTTTACCTGCCAGACCTCCGTGCAACCATCATTTGAAGAATTAGAAGTCTCCACCTGACCTATAACCGTACTACCCTTCAAGTAGTAGAGATTGTCCCGGCGGACGCCCTTCATCACCACCATCGAGCCTTTGATCATCTTGAGAACACCATCTCGAACAGATATCACCAGACCCAATGCTTCCAAAGCACCAATAGAGAAGATTCCTTTTGAGTTGAGGTACATACCTCACCATCCTTCTTCGTACTATCCCATCATCCATCTTGATACAGACTGTACCCATCCCTTCTATATTACACGGATGGTCATCCCCCATGACCGTGTAACATCCATCCAGCTTCTCAAAGCTAGAAAACCAGGCCCTGTTCGGGCACACATGATAGGTGGCTCCGCTATCCAAGATCCACTCAGCATTATCTGAGTTACAAACAGTAGGGGTAGTAACAGAGAGAGAGAATACCGATGAGTCCGAGTCTGATCCATCTGCCTGTGAGGTATTGCCTTGAGTACTGACCACCTTTACAAGATTTGCCTCAGTCTTAGACTCCACCTTCTTACCTTTGGCCTTCGGGCATTCAGCTTTCCAGTGTCCTAGTTCCTTACACAAGGCATACTGATTCTTCTTCAGATTTCTGAAGCCTGATCTGGACTTTGATCTCCCCCGATCGTCTCTTCCCTTCCTATTGGAACTTCTGCCTCTTACCTCCAATGCCTCTGCTGTTGTGCTTCCCGAAGAAGACAGTCGGTCCTGTCTCCTTACTTCATAACTCACAAGTGCAGTAGACACCTCATCGTAATTAAGGGATTGTCTCTCATTAAGAAAAGTAAGAGTAAAGGCTTCATACTCTTCCCTAGGAATAGAGTTCAAAAGAATTACCGCCTTATCCTCTTCACTAGTCTCCACATCCACATTAACTAGATCCGTAAGAAGCTTCACGTAGCAGTTCAAGTGCTCATTGACGGAGCATCCTCTTTGCATCTAAAACCCATAAAGCTTGCTCTTCAACTGCAATCGCGATTCTATGCTCTTCGTCAGATACTTTCTTTCCAGGATCTCCCACAGCTCCCTCGCAGATATCTCATGCAACACCTGATACTTGATGTCTTGTGTCAGACAAGACCTGATCAAGCCACACGCCGAACGGTTCATCTTGTCCCAATCTTCTTCCGTCGTTGATGCGCGCTTCTTCTCCAACCGTAGAGTGTCTTCGAGATTTGATGCCGTCAGCGCATCCATAACCTCACACCTCCACATACCAAAGTTGTTCGTCCCGTTGAACTTCACCACATTAATCCTTGGATGTGGATACATGGATTTCACCGATGTACTTTCTCCAGCCATCTTCTTAACTGATTCCTCAAAGTAATGTATAACAAACGGAGTTAGATAAAATAAACTAGATAAAGATAGGATCTTTACCTCCACGCGAAACCCTCGAAGAGTTTCCGAAGCAATCTACTCCACCAACTTGATTCCTCGAGCAATCTTCACACGCTGTTCTGAGATCGACACACGATCCCACAAACAGTCCCAACTCTGATCCGAGATCGACACACGATCTCCGCCAATCAGCAACAGATGCCCTTGAATCAACAGATGATCCCACGTCGAACCTGGGATGCTCTGATACCACCACTCGTTGTGCCCCCGACACCACTCGTTGTGCGCAGCGGTTCGCGAAAGAAGAGACACAACAACCACCACTTGAGATTGAGGAATCCGCCCACCTGGCGGAGACTCGATTCAGCCTGAGAAACAATCAACGCAGTAGGAACAACCACCAATAGAGAAAAAAACAATCAACGCACAAATTTAACGAGGTTCGGCAAATGTGCCTACGTCCTCGGGGCAAGGGAGAGAGAGATCTTATTGATTCAACAATCAATACAACTATTACAAGAGGGAACACTTGAGGGAGGTAAGGGATTCTTTGTTTCACTCAGGGATACAATACATGAGGCCTCTAGCCTCTATTTATAGCCACAGAGTCCCTGAATTTATGGAAACCCAGGTTGGATTCAATCCCAATCAAAAAAGAAATTCGAATCCTAAAAGGAAACTCCAGCCGCGTCTGTCGACCGGCCAGTCGACCGACCCATGCCATGGTCGACCAGCCCGGTCGACCGCGCCTTCCCGAGAGCAAACCCACTTCAGTCGGTCGACCGGGGTCGGTCAACCGCTCCAACTTGTGCACGCCCGTGCACGCTGGTCGACCGGCCTCATCCACCGGTCGACCGGGACATCGACCGGGAGCACAAATTGCCTGCTCCATGCGCCGTTCCTCGTTCCTTTGTCGTCTGATCTCTGTGCTATCTTCTTCCATCTCCTCCATCTCCTCTATCTCCTCTCTCCCAACAGTCCCAGATGGAGCAGTGGTCCTAGATGGAGCAGTGGTCCTTGGTCCGAATACACTGCGAGGACAAATTAAAACAAGTTAAAACAAGTGTTAGAGATATCGAACTAATTAGTTAAGCTATTGGGCAAGAAAATAGGACAAGAAACAAGCAGATCCTACTTTTGACAAAATCTTTGGCTCCCCATTTTCATTCAACTTGCTGCTTTACTGCTGACCCTTTTGCGTTCAATAGTTAATCCTTCATTAATTAGTGCGCTAAACATGGGGCCGGGCTTTTTTTTTTGATTTCTTTCTTCCTTCCTGTTTATTGAATATTTCTTCTTTATTCCCATCTAAACTCCGATACCCAATTAACGTCCATATAATATGGATAGATGTTTTTTTTTTTTTTTTTTTTTATGTTTTCATTTTTGGAAGAATATGGAATCAATAGATGCGCAATGCATTCTGCTGTGGAATCGGAGACTTCAACCAACGACTTTGCTAAACTCAGTGATGATGGAGAAAAATTGTAGTTTTCGCACGAAGCTTCTGCCTATGCCTAAGATCGGACCGGGGGCAACACGCCTATAAGAGACAAGCACTTCTGATTCTTTCATCAAGTCCGTTCTGAGCCTATAAGCCAATAGAGCAATTCACTCCGCTCAGGCTCCCCATTAACGAAGTCTTCAACACTATCAAAGACCAATGTAAGATCCTGAATATGGCAATACTTAACAATAGAGGAAGGTAAATAGTGTTTAAAACTTAATCAAGAAATGTAAGTAACTTAAAAAATTAACACAGTACAGAAATAATCCAGTCACAAAACACAAACCAATCCCAAATACAAGATTTTATCATGGTTCAGTCCTTCAGACCTACATCCAGACCTCAAGCCAATCCTGCTTGAGATTTTCTACTATTCTCTGATCTTGAAAACCACAAGATCACACATGTATAACCTATTGACAGGTCCCATGTCAATATGTACACAAACTCCCAAGAACTAGAGAGTTTCCGAAATACACTTTGAACCTATAAGCCTTGATGTGAATGTGAATCTATGGTTGCTAACAGGTTTACTCTCAGACTTTCTTCACAAGATTTGATTTGGATGAAGAAAAGAAGCAACGGAAGAGAGAGTTCTGTTTCTTGACAAGAATTCTGAAAATTTGAAAGTCAAGAGAATCAATTGAATTATTATGAAAAATGAAAGGATAAGGCCTCTATTTATATCTTGAAATTACTGAGTGTTGGTCTATTATTTTAGTTTGAATTTGAATGAAAAAGCTGTTAAAATGTTAAAAAAATGTTTAGATTTTCAAATATCTCAAACTGTTTAACAATCAGAAATTGACAGATAAGTCGACTAAAACACTAGGGTAGTCGACTTATGAGAGAAGGATAAAGGCTATAAGTCGACTATCAAGAACTATTAGTCGTTGGACCAAGTCACAGAAAGTACCAGTGTTTCTATTGAACACTTATAAGTTGACTATACTGAATCATAAGTCGATCATTCATTGACAAATTTTGAATCCTAAATTTCTGTAAGAGACAGTAGTCAACTATATATGTATATAAGTCGACTAGACTGAGTTATATCAAGATATTAGACTTTCTGTTGAGTGCCATTAGTCGACTAATATGAACCATAAGTTAACTATATCGATGTGTGTATTAGTGTATCAGTCTATAAGTTGACTAGAAAAATGTATAAGTCGACTAATTAAGTTGTGTGTGTGTGTGTCAAGGCTTTTAACAAATAATCTAAAAATAAAGAAAAATACAAGAAATATATATTTGTCTTCTCAAATCATTGTCTTCCTTTATCTCCAAGTACAAGGATCATCCGTAGTATTTGTCCATGAGTTGCTGCATAGATACATTAGAGTACAAATGCTCACAAATATTCACAATATATGTTTGTTATGATCAAAACACAAATTAAGGCAAGAATTCATGATCCAACATTTCTCCCCCTTTTTGATGATGACAAACAAAGGAATTTCTGCGAAAATTTGTGATTTGTCTATGCTCCCCCAGCATCAAAGCACTATCCAATATAGATATTTCTCCCCTTTTGTCATTAGTAAAAAGAGAAGATGTAGATAAAGAGAAACTTAACATAAATAGGATGAGTCGATTACATAGCGTTTATTACAAACCAAACGCAACAGTAGAAAATAAAGTACTGAAAGAAATTAAAAACAAGTTCCGAAACAAAAGTTTTTAAATAGAATATAGTCAAACTAAATGCAGAAAATTTGCACATGCAGAGCATGAAAGTACACCTAGAGGGTGAATAAATGTAGTGCTAATCTAGTGATACATAATGCAAAATTAAAAACTAAATCCTAAAACACACACACACAACATGTAACCAAGAGTGAAGCTGAATTCCCCGTGAAGGGCTCTAGAACTTCTTCTCACGATTTCTCTAAACTAAGAGTTAAGGTGCTTCAATAGCTCTCTTAATTAAACACAAGTATAAGCACACAAACAATATCAAGTATGTATAGATATGAGCAATCATAACAATGCAAGATATAAGAGTGGAGAGTTGACAAATAGAGAGATTTAAACGCAAACACAAGGATATATTTCGAGATTCGAGCCACCATTCCACGTCCTCGCCTTCACACAGAAGGATTTCCACTATGTCTACCAAGAACCTTCCATAAAAGAACCTCCACCAAGAAATTACAACTTACAAATTGGGAGTACACAACTCTAACTCTCACACACCTCTACGTAAGAGGGTAGGCACAAAGCCAAGGAAAAAGCAAAGAAAGAGAATTACAACTTGGTGATCACAAAGATCATAAAAATACTTAGTGATCTCAAAAGACCACAAATAAGCACCTCTCACAATACAAGATCCTAGAGGATAGATTTTTAAATGAATAGCTCAAGTATATGAGTGCACAAAGTTTTTGAAAAAGAAACACGAAGAAAACACTTGGGAAAGACTCTTGAAAGATATAAAATTAAAAACTAGAAACTAGATTTCCCAAAACTTATTTTTCTTTGATTTTCCAAAACTTTGAAACAAAATAAAAATTTTGATTTGAAGCTCAAAAACTTGTTTAAAAACATATAGTAAAAACTCAGTAGAAGTCAAAATTTTAGCTCTAAAAAATCTTGACCAAAACTGAGAATCTTTTATTGAAGTTAAACACCAACTAAGATCTTGATTGAATATCTGAAACTTAATAATCAAAAGATCTTTAGTAATATAACTTCATAAGTTAGTCATCATCATAACTAGGGTGAAAGGCCTTCGGGTCAACAATCTCCCCCTTTTTGATGATGACAAAACTTATGATATTACATATGCATAGATTAAAGATAAGCCTCATAGAAGCTCCCCCTTAACTCATCCATAGCATAAAACATATAGATATTCAATGAAGCACTTAAATATAAAAGCATATATATGCATAAACACAAATAAACATGCATATATAAACTAATCTTTCTCCCCTTTTTTATCAATCATCAACAAAGGGGTAAAAAACAAGGTAAATGTATATGCAATATAAATCCATGAAGAGGAAAGGCTATAAAGTTAAATCCTCCTGTATATGTGGATTACATGAAGAAAGAGATTGTTGGCTCAGAGGCCCATCACTCTAGTTTTACTGATGATTAACTCATGTAGTTATAATTTACTAATAATCTTGTGTTTAAATAGTTTCAGTGATTGACCAAGATATTTGTAGGTGTTTAGCTTCAACTAAAGAGTTTTGGAGCTTTGACATGTAGATTCAAGAGCTCGCGCGTCAAGATCGCATCTAGCACTCGGTTGGAGCAAGCTCTTCGGATTGTGTTTGGATCGAGTCGACTTGGAGAAGGAGTTCTACAAGAAGACCTCGGTTTGTTTAATTTAATTTGTTTAGATCTTGTATAAACATTAGATAGTATTGATATGCTCAAGTTCACATACATACACAAGTTTAAAGTTTATTGGTTTTGGTTTTCGGTTTAACTGGTTTTGGATTTCATGTCAAAAACATAGATATATATCTTACATGTGTATTGCATTTTATCCACATACAATATGCTTTAAATTTTTTTCAATATCATATTTTTGTATTTACATGAGTTTTGGAGAAAATGGTTTTCTATTTCAAAAATCCAAGTTTTGAAAAATACCGATTTTGTGTTTAAAGCCAAATTTCTTTATCACAAAAATGGTTCAAATAGTTTGTAATATGTGTTGATTTTTTATCACACATTTGGTATTCAAAGATTTTATAAGAACTTATTTTTGTGAAATTTATGTAATTTTATGGGATTTAATTGAAGTTAAAAAAACTAAGTTTTTAATCCCCAAAATTTGTGACCTGGCCTTCTGCCGGTCGACCGAGAAAGAAGTCAGTCGACCGGTCCGGTCGACCGATGTGCACAAGCATGCACGGCCGTTTAGGCTGGAGGGCTGGTCGACTGACTCGGTCGACTGCCAGAGAGCTATGCTCTCTGGATCTGGCCCCGGTCAACCGAGCGGTCAACCGGCAGAGAGCTCTGCTCTCTGTATCCAGGCCTCGGTTGACCGGGCGGTCAACCGATGGCACAACGGTCAGAAATCTGACCGTTGACTGGTCGACCAGGCGGTCGACCGACAGCAGAAATTTCTACTGTCCTTGACCCAACAGTTAGTTTTTAGAATGGGCTATAAATACCCATCCCCTTGGGCTGTTTTGATTAAGAATTTTAAAAGCAAATTTTTCCATCTTCTTAAGTGTTTTAGCAACAAGTTTTCAAGAGTTTTTAGTTTTAAGATTTTTTCTTTTTTGTTTTCAAGGGTTAGAAAATTCAAAGAAAAATAGAGCATTTGGGATGTTGGGTTTGATCTTCATTTCTATCTTTATCTAGCATTTTTCTCAAGTATTTTTCTTTGTGTTTTGATTTCCAAATACCTTGTTTTCTCACACTTGAGCTATCATATCTATCCTATCTATTAGGATCTTTGTTTTGTGGGAAAATTGGTTTGCGGTTTAGTGAGACAACCAAGAGTTGTAACCTTCCTTGTATTTGTTGTTATGCCTCTTGTGCAGAGGTGATTGTGGAGGAATTTGAGTTGGTTGTTATCCCTTTAAGTGTAGAGGTGATTATTGTTTGGCTTTGTGCGTTGTCCCTCTAGTGAGAGGTGATTGTGTTGGCTTTGTGCCTATCCCTCTATTGAGAGGTTGATCTTGTGTGGCTTAGTGCCTTATCTCTTGTGTAGAGGTTGTTGTGATTGTTTGAGAGAGGAGTTGTGTACTCTAAGTTTGTATTATCCAAATCCTCAGTGGAGGTTCCCTGTGTGGGAAGTCCTGTGTGGACGCATTAGTGGAAATCCTTCTGTGTGAAGGTGGGGAAGTAGAGCAGTGGCTCGAACCTCGAAACATATCTTGGTGTTTGCGATTGATCCACTATCTCTAACTCTCTCTCTCTCATATCTTGCATTGCATCACATTGTTCATATCATATATATATGATTGGTATTGTTTGTGTGCCATACTTGTGTTGAACCAAGAGAGCTTTGCATAGTACCTCAACTCTTATTTAGAGGAATTTAGAGGAGATAGTCCAGAGCCCGTCACCGGGAATTCAGCTACACTCTTTGGTTACACTAAGTGTTTTACAATTTTTTTTAATTCCGCATCATTTGTCAATAGATTAGCCATACACATATTCATCCCCCCTCTAGGTGTTTTTCAATTGGTATCAGAGTCTACACTCCTAATATTTGGTTTAACCACCTAGGAGTGAGATATTGGTTAGCTAATCTATGTTTGCATTTGCACACATATAGTTTACACTCATGAATTTCATGACCTCTCCTATATTTGATGTTTCTAACATCAATGTATGGAAGCTTAAGATGAGTATGTACCTCAAGACCTTAGGAATGCAAGTTTACCTTGCTACTATCAAGAAATCCTATTTTGGTAATAACAAGCATATAGAGGCCAATGCACAAGCCTTAGAGGCACTTAGATGCACTCTAAGTAAAGAATATTTGTGTATGGTTTCTCATTGTGATTCTGCTTTTACAGTGTGAAACACTTTGACCTCTCCCGCGCTTCAAACGATAAAATATGTGGAGGAGGAATCTAGTGGAGAAGAGTCCGACCAATCTTACTACATGGTCTAAGGGAATGACTCCCTTGAGGTAAACTCGAACACTCAACTAGATGATTGTGCTAGCTCTTCCAATGATGATTATGATAGTATGGATGCCGATGCTTTAAATGAAGAGCTTTCCATTATATGTGAAAATTTGCTTAAAAAATATCAAGTTTGAAAAAGAAAAGTATTAAATTAAATAAAGAAAATAAGGATTTGTGTTCAAAACTTGATTTGACTTTGCAAAGATGGATGAGATTTCTAATGAAGGGACTCATTGAAATCCTAACTTGAACTTGCTCTTAATGAAAACAAAATTTTGAAAAATAAAAATAATTGCAATGATGTTTTGAAGAAAAATGAGAATTTGTCTTCAAAACTTGAAATTGTTTTAAAAGAAAATTATTTTTTGAAAAATAAAATTATTTCTATTCAAAAGAACTAGATTTGGTTTCAAAGGAAAATATCTCTTTGAAAAATGATTTGTCTTCTTATGTTTGCCATGCTTCACCATCTAGTATACCTATTGCATGCTCTACTTCTTCTTCTAATATTGAAAATGATATAAATATGTTAAAGAAGAATGTTGATTGTTTGGGCTCCACTTTGAGCCAATGTGCCATGAACCATACACGGTTGGAATCCATGTTTCACAAGAAACATGCTCTTCCTATGCATGCACACAAACCACGGCATACACATGCTTCTCATGTTCATACACATAACACCATATATGCTCATGTGTACACATGTACACATTGTGGACGTAAGGGCCACCTTGCAAAATTTTATTATGATAGACTAAATACTTCAAATTTTGTAAATAAATTTTTTTGGGTTAGGAAAAGTGCTAACCCCATGGACTCAATAGAGTATGGGTACCAAAATCTACTACTATTTTATTTGATGTAGGCGTGGGCTCTCACTTGACGTGAGGGCATTGGTGCCTTGATGGTAGATGCTTTTGTACTTGATGGACACTACTTTGGATGTATCACCTTCAAGGAAGTTTGGTGGAAGACCACCATGATTTGGAGATCTAAAGATTAACCCTAATAGTTTTGATAACTATCTCTAACTCTTATTTTGTTTACATGCTTTTAGAGTATTTATTTTTGGCATGTCATGTTTTAATGCTCATTATGCTAATGCCATGTTATTTAGACTTATGACATATATGTATAGTAATTGAGATACACCCATATTCATATGGATTCATATTTTGTGTTCTCACTATAGTTTAACTATTGTGTATATCATTACTCTAAGACATGTGCATTTACTTAATGACTATATTGGTTTATGTTTTCATTTATGCTTCATGTTTTGACTACATGTTTAGATGTAGTTTTCATTAAAACTTATATATATATACTTATACAACTAATGAGCCATATTTAATTTTTGTATGTTTGTACTTAATTGCTCATTTGTACCCATTAGATGTACTAGTATAGCCTAGTTTTGATGATTCATGCATTTTTAACTTGTATTCCTTATTTGTGTACATGTTTTCATATAAATATGTTTAGCTTCATGTATATGTTAATTTTGTTTAAAACTTTAGATATACATATATACCCTTGAGTCACTTGCTTTTCATGCAAATTCTATTATGGACTCATTTGTATTTGGGATATATATGTATACCTTTAGTTTTAACTAAACATACATATACCTTGAAGTATATTTAAATTTGATAATTTTCATGTTTTTGGTAAGGAATTTCATATGAGCCTTATTGCCCATTTTCATGATTATGCTTTTCACATGATTCTTGTACACTCACATTATTTGTGTTTACTCATTACTTTGTTTTATGAGTACTTTGTTGAGATTTATATATCTAGAGTGTCAATTTTGTGTAAAATGCATGCTTCATGAAATATATGATTTGGTTTTATGTTTTGAAGAATCTATAACTAGTTATTTCAAACTATCTTAAACTAGTTCATATTCTTCACATGGTAGAATTTTTTCAAACATGTTAAAATATTTTTAAATCCTATTTTTGAAAACTCCTACCTTCAAAGGGCGGATGGATGGGCGACCATGCCTTGTATGCTCAAATTTGAAAATCTATTTAAACATGTGGATGAAAGGGAGGTAGTATGAGTTATACACTTGATCCTCATTATATTTTTAATTGGTATCACAATTGATATTTTTATGTTGTATACTCATATGTGTTTCTTATATATGCATGTTTCAAATTTCAAATAGTATCAATTTCGATTGGTATTAATATTTTCATACATGTATATATGATTTGATTGCGCTTACAATATCTTTACATCTTAAATCACAAATTATGTTTATGCTAAACTTAATTTAGTCCTTAATGTCAATTATTTTTCATTTGGTATCTTATACAAGCTTATGCATCGTTTTTATTGGTGTTTCATAAAGGGGTTGAAAATTCGTGTTTTATCTATCAATCGGTTTTATTTTCAATTGGTATCTTACTCCCATTCTTTATGATAAAAATACTTTATTTTGGTATGTGCTAACATTTTCAATATTGGTATCAATAATCTTAATTGGTATTATTCTCAATTTGGTATCTTTATTGCAAAATGATATATATTTTCAAAATTTGGTTTCTATTTTCAATTGGTTTTTACTTTCAATTGATATTAAATTTACAATATATATATATATATATTTAAATTGGTATAAAAAACATACAATGTTTCATTTTCTATTGGTATGAAAAATTTACAAGATATTTTCAATTTGGTATCTTTTCGTGTCTTAAAAATTTTGTTGATTTTCAATTGTATCATAATGTTTTGATATCTACCTTTATCATAAATTGGTATATTATTCAATTGGCATCATATTATTTTGATGTGTATTGCTTATATGCAAGGGAAGCTTAACATTTTCTCTATATATAGATTCATGTTGAGTGTATCTCATATTGAGTAGCTTGACCTCTCTCTCTATGTCTTACACGTGTGTAGAGGGAGCTTCACATCTTCTTTTATACATTGTGTATTATGCGTTATGTGATTAGGGTTTAGTCATCTCTTTTTCATATAATGCATATATGCAGGGGGAGTTAACTTTACGTCTCTCCTCTTCATGAATATATATCGCATATATATCTTTATTGTTTGATTTATTTTCGCCCCTTTGTTGATGATTTGACAAAAGAGAAAGAGGAATTTTGGAGTTTTATATATGCATATTTATTTTCTTGTTTAATGCATATATGTTTATTTCATTTTCTTGTTTTATACAAAAAGGGGAGAAGAATTTTGAGAATTTATATATGCATGTTTATTTACTTATTTTATGCATATATGTTTTGTTTATACAAAGGGGAGAAGTTTATTCATGTTTATTTCCTCATTTATGCATATATATGTTGTTTGTATTATGTACTTCATTAAATATCTTTATGTTTATTGCTATGCATGAGTTAAGGGGGAGCTTCTATGAAGTTTAACTTTAATTCATGCATATATAACTCCATGAGTTTTGTCATCATCAAAAAGGGGGGAGATTGTTGGCCCAGAGGCCCATCACTCTAGTTTTGAAGATGATTAACTCATGTAGTTATAGTTTACTAATAATCTTGTATTTAAATAGTTTCAGTGATTGACCAAGATATTAGTAGGTGTTTAGCTTCAACAAAGAAGTTTTAGAGCTTTCACATGTAGATTCAAGAGCTCGCACGTCAAGATCGCATCTAGTACTCGGTTGGAGTCAAACTCTTCAGATCGTGTTTGTCGAGTCGACTTGGAGAAAGAGTTCTACAATAAGACCTCAGTTTGTTTAGTTTTGTTTGATTAGATTTTATGTAAAGATTAGATGGTATTGATATGCTCAAGTTCATATACACACACAAGTTTAAAGTTTATTGGTTTTGGTTTTCTGTTTAACCGGTTTTGGATTTCATGTCAAAAACATAGAGATATATATATCTTACATGTGTATTGGATTTTATCCAAATACAATATGCTTCAAATTAGTTTCAATATTATGTTTTTGTATTTACATGAGTTTTGGAGAAAACGGTTTTGCATTTCAAAAATTCAAGTTTTGAAAAATACCGATTTTGTGTTTAAAGCCAAATTTCTTTATCACAAAAATGGTTCAAATAGTTTGTAATATATGTTGATTTTTGTCACACATTTTGGTATTCAAAGATCTTATAAGAACTTATTTTTGCGGAATTTATGTGATTTTGTGAGATTTAATTAAAGTTAAAAAGACCAAGTTTTTAATCCCCAAAATTTGTGACCTGGCCTTCTGCCGGTCGACCGGACGGTCGACCGAGACAGAAGTCAGTCGATCGATGTGCACAACTGTGCACGGCCGTTTAGGCTGGTGGGCCGGTCAACCGACCCGATCGACCGCCAGAAAGCTCTGCTCTTTGAATCTGGCCCCGGTCGACCGGGCGATCGACCGGCAGAGAGCTCTGCTCTTTGTATCCAAGCCTCGGTCGACCGATGGCACAACAGTCGGAAATCCGACCGTTGGCCGGTCGACCGGGCGGTCGACCGACAACAGAAATTTCTGCTGTCTTGGCCTAACGGTTAATTTTGGAATGAGCTATAAATACCTATCCCCTTGGGCTGTTTTGATTAAGAATTTCAAGAGCAATCACCATCTCCTTTAGTATTTTAGCAACAAGTTTTCAAGAGTTTTTGGGCTTAAAGATTTTTTCAAGGGTTGGAAAATTCAAAGAAAAATTGAGTATTTGGGATATTGGCTTTGATCTTTATTTCTATCTTTATCTAGCATTTTTCCCAAGTATTTTTCTTTATATTTTGATTTCCAAACACCTTTTTTCTCATACTTGAGCTATCATATCTATCCTATCTATTAAGATATTTGTTTTGTGGGAAAATTGGTTTGTGGTTAAGTGAGACCACCAAGAGTTGTAACCATCCTTGTATTTGTTGTTATCCTTCTTGTGTAGAGGTGATTGCGGAGGAGTTTGAGTTGGTTGTTATCCCTCTAAGTATAGAGGTGATTGTTGTTTGGCTTTATGCCTTGTTCCTCTAGTGAGAGGTGATTGTGTTGGTTTTGTGCCTATCCCTCTATTGAGAAGTTGATCTTGTGTGGCTTAGTGCCTTGCCTCTTGTGCAGAGATTATTGTGATTGTTTGAGGGAGGAGTTGTGTACTCCAAGTTTGTATTACCCAAATCCTCAATGGAGGTTTCCTGTGTGGGAATCCTGTATGGACGCATTAGTGAAATCCTTCTGTGTGAAGGCGGGGACGTAGAGCAGTGACTCGAACCTCGAAACATATCTTGGTGTTTGCGATTGATCCACTATCTCTAACTCTCTGTCTTAGATCTTGCATTGCATCACATTGTTCATATCATATATATGCTTGGTATTGTTTGTGTGTCATACTTGTGTTGAACCAAGAGAGCTTTACATAGCACCTCAACTCTTATTTACAGGAATTTAAAGGAGATAGTCCAGAGCCCATCACTGGGAATTCAGTTACACTCTTTGGTTACACTAAGTGTGTTACAATTTATTTTTAATTCCGCATCATTTCATTAGATTAGCCTACACCTATTCACCCCCCTTAGGTGTATTTTCAGATATGTCTAAACCCTAACTCATATAAGCATAATATGCAATGTATAAACGGAGATGTTAAGCTCCTCCTATACAAGTGTACCACATAAAGAAAAGAGGTCAAACTCTTCTTTATATACTACACTCATCATGAATCTATATATAAAGGAGATGTTAAGCTCTCCTTTCATATAAGCAATACATGTCAAAAACAAATTCTAAAAACCAATTAAAATAAAACAAAATTTTGATATCACATAAAATTAAACAAATTTTGATACCAAAAAAATATATATCAATTGAAAAACAACATGGATATCATATAAAAACTATACCAATTGAAAAACAACATGGATTATTTACTTTTAGTTCTTTTTAAATTCTAAACCATTTTGCAATATAGATACATATTGTAAACAATTGATACCAATATAGAAAATATAAATATTTTTTAAAGCAAAACATTTTTCTCAAAAAGAGTGAGAGTAAAATAGCGATTGAAAATAAATCAAGAATTTTTCTCCTTCTTTTTGAAATATCAACAAAACTAATGCATAAGCTCATAAAATATGTCAATTAACATTTAGAACTAAATCAAGCTTAGCATAAAACAATTTATGCTATAAAACATATATGTATAAATATTATTAACTTAGCACAAGAAATCATATATATGTATCTATGATCAATTTAAATACCAATTAAAATATGATGCATACATATATAAGAAAACATGAGTATATAAAAATAAATATCATAAGAATCATGTATAACTTATAACATTCACCTTATAATGTACATGTTTAAAAGATATATAATATGAGCATACAAGACATGGTCACCGAACCAACCGCCGTTGAAGGGTAGAGTTTTCAAAAATAACGTTTTGAAAATAATATAGTATAGGTCGAAAACTCTACCAATTGAAGGATAAAGAACTAGTTTAAAGTAATTTTGAAAACTAGTACGAAATTCTTCAAGTAAGAAATAAAACATATATATCCCATGAAAGCATGCTAAATACACAAAAATTGACACTCAAAAAACTATGAAGCACATAAATTCTCATGAATTCTAAATCATGAGTAAACAAGATATATTGAGTGCACAAAGATCATGTAAGAAACATATACATGGAGATAAGACAATGAAGCTCAATATCATCAGAACTATCTGAAACTCTTTTCATAAATTTGAAATCATAAATCAAAAAAATTCTATCATCATCAAAAACTAACAATCTTCAAGGCATATGTATGTTTTGTCAAAACTAAACCATACATATTTATCCAAAACATGAAATGAGTCCACAAAAGAGTACAAGGTATATAATGTAAGTGACTCAAGGATAGAATATGTATAACAAGTTTTTGATCAAAATTTACATATACATAAAGCTAGACACATTCTCAAAAAAAAAATGCCAAGGGTGATATAAAAAAAATAAAGGAGTACAAGTATGAATGCAAGAATCATCAAAACTAGGTCATACAAGTATATATAATGAGTACACATGAGCAATAAAGTATGTAAACGTAAGAATCAAGTGTAACTCACTAATTGTATAAGTATAAACACAAGTTTTAATAAAAATTGCTTCTAAACATGTAATCAAAATATGATACGCACAAAAATAGTAAAACATGAAAGATAAAACAACATGATCATTAGTGTAAATGCAAGTATTATTAATACTAGGATATACACAATAGCTAAATAATAATTGAGAATACAAAGATATAAATTCATATAAACATGAGCGTATCTCAAATATTATATATGTATATCACAAGTCTAATAAGTATTGCATTTAATCATAATGAGCATGCAAATCAAGACATGCTAAAATCATCCAATATAAAAGCATGTAAAACTAAATATGATATGCTAAAAATATAAAATAGAAGTTAGAAATAGTTATTAAAACTCATTGAACTAATCTCCACTTCTCCAAACATGGTGGTCCTCCCACCAAAACTCCTTGATAGTGATGCATCAATTTAATATCCGTTGATATAATACCCTGATTCCAGAATACGTATCTTTTACGGTTTTTGACGTTTTGAACTTGTACATGTCATTTCATGTGCGTATTTTTATGTTTTCATCCGTTTGACCTGAAATTTTTGCACGAGATTCTGCACTGGCACTAGGTTTTACCCTAATTTTTCTTTAAATAATTATTTAATTAAATATTTTCTCTCTCCTTCTAGTTTTTCTTTTCTTTCTTCTCTAAATTCATTTCTTTTCTAATTTTCTTTTTTTTATTTTTTTATTATTTTCTCTGGGGACGTTTACATATGGGTTCCCCTAATAATTACACATTTGTATTTTCATTTCTTTTTCCCTTTCTTTTTCTCCATTTATGTAGAATGTTTCTTGGCTTCTCTAAGAAGACAAGGCATTGGCTTCCTCTACAAGCCACTCCACCTCATCTTAATCACTTCCCTTAACTGTCCATGGACATAGCCGGCCACCTCCCTCTCTCCCTCCACCGTTCTCTCTCTAAAACTTACCCAAAACCCCTCCAAAATTTCTCCAAAAATCATAAAATCCTACCACCATCTTCTACAACCACTCCAACACTGCCATGGCTTCTCCACACCTTCCTTAACTGGCCCTAAATTTCCCCTAATTTTCCTCCCTTCCAAAGACATTAAATTCCCTTTCTCTCTCTAGAAAACCTCTTTTTCTCTCTCTAAAAAGCCTAAAAAATTATTATAACTCTATGGCTGATCCTAAAACATCATAACATCATCCCTAGATCCCCACACACCTCATATATTTTTTCCCCTAATTTTTCTCTCTAGAAAGCACCAAAATTGCACTTTCTCTCTCCTCTTTCTAAATTCTCTCTTCAATTCCTCTCTCATCCTTCAACTTCTTCTAGACCGGCTACTTTAGAGGGTTCCCTTCACTCCCCTCTATCTCCCATAATTTTCCCCAATTTTTCTCTTTCCAAAAACCCTAAAAACTCACTTCTCTCTCCTCCTTTTACTTTCTCTCTCTAGGATTTTCCTCTCTATTTCTCCTACCTCAGGCCGCCAGCCCTAGGGGACTTCCCCATCTACTCCTCCAGCTACTCCACCAATCCCATATCCAAACACCTTCTCTCTCCTCCAAAACTAAAACCCTAATTTTCTCTCTCTAGGCTTCTCTCTCTTCTTTACATTTTCTCTCTCTAAAAACCCTCACCACACCTCCCTCCTTCCTCCCACCATCCATGGACAACCCCATGGCTGCCCAAATGCGCACGTGCACACATGCACACACGTGCACATGTGCACGTGGTATCGGTATTTTCTCAATATAGGCGAGTACTCTCCTCTTGTTGCATACGTGCACATACACACATGTACACGTATATTTATACACGTGTATGCATATTTCATGCTCCATGCATTTTTAAATTATCTGGGCATTTGTATATTTTTTTGGTATTTTAGGAATTTTCTATATATTTATAAGATTTTTCTGCATTGTAGGAATTATCTGTATATTTTTAATATTTTCTGTGCATTTAGAAATTATCTGTGTATTTTTAGAATTTTTCTATGTATTTAGAAATTTTTTACATATTATATGTATTTTCTGAGTATTTTAAGAATTTTCTGTGTATTTTAAGGAATTTTCTATATTTTTCTGTTATTTATACGTATTTTCTGCAATTACCTGTATTTTTGGTATTTAAGACTAACAGTGGTGTAGGTTGCAGATAAATACCCTCGGGATGAACTTCCCATCTGGGATCGTAGTCCTGGAGACCCCTCCTGTAATATCCATGTTCACTAATACCATAGTAAATACTATATAATAATTTTATATTATAGTAATTAAAGTGGTTAACAATTTTTTAATAAAAGAAAGTATAAAAAAAAGAAATGAATTGAAATGTATTGGGATTAGGCCCAAACCCATGTAAGATGGCTTATCACATAAAAATAAAATGAAAATAAAAAGTGTCATATATTTACTAAGACCAAGTTTTGAGCCCAAGAGCCAAATGACTTTACGAAGGTGCCACACTTATTTGTGTAGTATTTATTCTCACACTTTTATATTTAACCCGCACTAGCATAACTTCAACTCCCCTACTTTCTCCCACTCTTTCTAACTTCTCCTCCATCTTCTCTCCCACTTGCTCCCACTCTCTACAACTTCCCCTGGCCTTAAGGCATGAATTTCAGAGTGAGATTATAGGTAGGGGATACACACACACACACACACACCACACACACACCACCACACATATATATACATATATATATATACATATATATATATATATATATATATATATATATATATATATATATATATATATATATATTCATCTCTTTACAAAACTCTAGAACAAGAAAGAAAAAGAGAATACCCTATTCTCTACACCTTCTCTTCTCATATCACCTCCTCAAATCCAACTAGAAGAAGATCGGAGCTTTGATGAACGTGGAGGGATTACTCAGACTAAAGGGAAGCGTTTCCGGTAAGTAAATCTCAAATCATGAGATTTTATTTTCATTTAGGCATTTCGTCGAACACCTACGAATATTGTGTTCTTCCACAAATTTTAGCATGATAAACAAGTTCTAAAATCACAAAAAAAATTGGTAGGATACCCAAGATATGTCCCCTAATTATCAATATTTTTAATGAATTTTTACAATTATATTTAGAGGGAAAAAAATTTTGCACAGTGCTCTCGGCTCTGGCCGAAAGCACGGTCAAGACAGGCCGCTGGCCTGTCTGGCCAGGCCTGGCCTGTTCAGCACCTGGTCTGTTTTACAGACCCGGCCAGCGCCTGATCTGTTTTATAAACCCGAGTTCGGGTCTGTTTTACAGACCCGGGTTCAGGTCTATTTTACAGACCTGACCCGGCCTTTATATAAAAAAAGAAAAGAAAAAAGAAAATTAAATTAAATTAAATATATTAAAATACATGAAAATAATACTATAGCAAAATACTATAGTAGATCCAAATTCAGACTCAGATTCAGACCCAATACTGTAGCAGACCCGTTACTGTAACTAACAGACCTGTTATAAGTTTTTATTGATTTTACGCTTAATTAAATTCAGAAAAATTCAGAAAAATTCCAGAAAAATTACTGTAAAATTAGAAACTAAACCGTGACTCTGTAAAATTATTTTTGTAGTCATATCACTTAGAATATCTCAAGATTTAATATTTCTTATAATTATTATTTAAATTGAATATAGATTACCGAGTTAATTTACAAATTCTATATTCGGATCCGTGACGATCTCAGGTGAGTATTTTTAACTATTTTTGTATGAATATATTTATCACTACAAAACTTTATAATTTATGCATTTTTTATTTTAAAGGCAATTGCTTAATTTTAAATTTAAAATTTCAAGCATGTAAAATAGTTAGAAAATTGTAATATTCATGAAATAATTTTAGTGATATGTTTTTGCTTTGTAATGTTTATTTATTTCCTGTATGTAACCATTTTATATGTTGCAAATGAATAACTATAAATTTTGAAAATAATATTGTGGAATATTAAATGGTTTCTTTTTTAGATAAAATGGATTAAAATAATTATTAATACAAAAATTCCAGAAAATTAGATAAATCATCTTGAATATTATATTGGATTAACTTATAATATTTGAATGATTATGCATGTATATCATATGAAATAAAAGAATTTGTGTTACTGAAATTACTGAAAAATACTGTTGCCATGTATACTTCGATATACACACTGATATTGATTGAGTCCAGTTATTTAGGTAACACTGATATTTAAATACTTTCACTAGGTGGGAAATTGGTAGAGGAGACGGTATCGGTATTTTAGGTGGACCTAGGATATAGGTTGCGCAGCCGAAATGAGGGTTCCACTGTAGGGTTCCCGAGATGACTGGCATCCATCTGATATTACTACTGTTACTGTTACTGTTACTGTTACTGAGTATCTAGCAGTACGGGCCTGGTTCAGCACCAGGCATCTGAGACCATAGTCCCGGATATGTACGGGACCCACCTAAAGCACAGAACACGTCTCTATCTATCAATTTCAAATAACAACATTCAATAATATACTTCTGATGATAAATTACAGTATATAAAATATAGTAGGCATGCAAATGTTAAACTGTTAACATATGTAACACTCATGCATATTTATCTTATATTTTCTTATGTATTGCATGCCATGATATTAGTGATGTCTTGAGTTCTACATATGTACATGTTATTGCATCTTTCCCTTTTTTTTACCACTCACAAAGTCACTTATTGACGACCCTGAGTTTACTTGCTCAGATCCAGGCTCAGAAGCACCTCAGGATCAGGAGTACTTTGAGCCGGTAGTAGAACTTTAGGGCTAGTGTTACATCCACTTTTAGTTGTGAGGATCTTATATTTTATGCACTTTGTTTTTCTTAATGGAATAATGCAGACTTATGTGACATTTTGTACTTGTGTAGTAAAGCTAGAATATGTTATAACTTTAATGTATTGAACTTTTCTATATTAAGGCTTAGTATATTAATAATAATACGTCACTGGCTCTCGTCGCGTACCCGCAATAGTATATTTTGGTTAGTGGGATGTGATAGGGTTTTCTTGGAATCAGAGCCAGGTTATTTTTATTATTTTATCCTAGGGTATTCTATTTAAAACCTTCTTCCTCCCGTGTTAGTCCTTATGATGAAGCCACTGATCTGATGGGCGTGCTTCATGACATGATGGAGTCACAATAAAAACAGACGACACTCATGAGAGATGGTCTGATAGCGGTGCAGTAGACAGCCACGGTGGCCATAGAGAGGGCGGTTGCACCTCAGGAGCTAAAGCTTGAGAATGTTTCAGACTTCAGGAGGTTACAACCAGAAATCTTTGCCGGGACTAAAAAACTATTGGATGCAGAGAAATGGTTGATTGATATGACCAATCTTTTAAATGCGACTCGTGTTCCTAAGGATGATCAAGTAGAGGTCATCAAGATCCAATTGACAGATGTGGCTCCGACATGGTGGATTGCTGAGGAAGATCGGTTGGAGAAACCGGTCGATTGGGAGAAGTTCACTGAGAGCTTTTATGAGTGATTTTCTCCAAAGACTGCTAGGAGGAAGATGGAGTAGCAATTCATCAATCTGCAACTGGGAGCCATTCAGTAGACGAGTATGTCGCGGAGTTTCTGAGGTTGAGCCGGTTTGCTCTATATATGGTGGCAGATGAAGAAGATCGGGTCAACCGATTTCAGCAGGACTTAAGCTGGACATTCAGAAGTTACTGGTCACACAACAACTGGGGACTTACTCTCAGGTCCTTAGTGCTGCTCACGGCTTGGAGCAGGTAATAGAGAAAGAGAACAAGAGTAGGTTACAAGCGAGGCCACTGAAGCGATCTCTTGACCATGTTACCAGGGGACCTCTAGCCAGATCCATGTAGCCCCACCGAGTAGACGCCTGATCACTCTTCCCCCACCAACAATGATCTGTGACTTCTGCCAGAGGACGGAACATCTACGGAGGAATTGTAGGGGGCTAATGGGCAGTGCCTCGCTTGTGGATCCGGAGATCATCAGCTAGCATACTGTCTGATCAAAGGACAAAGAAGCACCATTTCCACCCTTCCAGTTCCAGCACGTGGAGTAAAGAAGAACCCAACACCTGCAGGTAGAGATACTCCGCTTCCCTCGTAGCGACAGTTGTTCAAACAGGCTCAGAGGAGAACCGGAGCAGGATGTGGGAGAGGCCATGCTTTTAATTTGACTGTAGAATAGGTGGAGGCATCAGAGAATGTGGTAGCAGGTACCATTCTGGTTCAATCTTTTCCAGTTATATAGCCATTTGATTCTGGAGCTTCGCATTGCTACATATCCACTAGATTTGTCAAGATGCATTCTATACACTATGATAACATACTCAGTAGGAGATTAGTACTGGGAATGGGATTATAACCTCTAATAGGGTATGTAAATCATGCCCTGTAGAGGTCTGTGAGAGAAAGTTAAGTGCAGACATGTTTGCGATAGACACTAGTGGATATGACGTGATCCTAGGCATGACATGGCTTAGAAAATATCATGCGATGATTGATTGCCGAAGCAAAAGTGTGATATTCAAAATTTCGTACCAGCCAAAGTTCCAGTTCGCTGGGAAATTGTAGGCATCCAGGTAGCAGCAACAAGGGAATTATGCCACTACCGAAACTCAGAAGGAGCTGATACCAATAGTGAAAGGATTTCTTAATGTGCTCCCAGAAGATCTACCAGGACTTCCGCCAGATCGCGATGTAGAGTTTGCCATAGAAGTCATTCCAAGTACGGCCCTAATCTCCAAGGTACCGTATCGAATGGCACCTGTAGAGCTAGCGAAATTGAAGAAGCAGCTGCAGGAGTACTTGGATAAGGGATTCATCAGACCTAGTGTTTCACCGTGGGGAGCTCCGGTATTGTTAGTAAAGAAGAAGGATGGTAGTAAGAGGATGTGCATTAATTATCGAGAATTGAACAAGGTCACTATCAAGAACAAATATCCTTTGCCCAGGATAGATGACCTGTTCGATCAACTTAATGGAGCGAAGGAATTATCAAAGTTAGATCTTTGGTTTGGATATCATCAGCTGAAAATGAAGAAGGAGGACATTCTGAAGGCGGCCTTTAGTACTCGTTACGGTCATTACGAGTTTCAAGTGATGCTATTTGAAGTGACCAATGCTCCAGTAATTTTCATGGACTTGATGAATAGGGTCTTCTCTCAATTCTTAGATAAATTTGTGGTCATATTCATTGATGATATTCTAATTTATTCTAAGAATGAAGAGGAGCATGCAGAACACTTGAGAATTGTGTTGCAGACGCTTCGACAAGAGAAGCTCTATGCCAAACTGTGTTTATGCTTGTACAACTATCTCTAACTCCTATTTTACTTTACATGCTTTATTATTGATATTTTTAGTATGTTTTGGTTTTAATATATATTATGTTAAATGTAATGTTATTAGACATGTGATATACGTAGATAGTATTTGAGATACACCCATATTTATATGGACTTATATTTTTGTATTCTCGCTTTAGTTTAGTTATTGTATTTATCCTAGTTCTAAAACACGTGTATTTAACGTAATGATCATATTTGTTCATGTTTTTACACTTTATATTTTGATTACTTGTTTAGATGTAGTTTTTATTAAAACTTGTGTTTATGCTTGTACAACTAGCGAGCCACATTTGATTATTATGTGCTTGTGTTTTATTGCTCATTTGTACCATTAGATATACTTGTATAACCTTATTTTGATGATTCTTACATCTTTACTTGTTTTCCCTATTTTTGTACATGTTTTCATAAAAATGTGTTTAACTTCATGTATATGTCAATTTTGTCTATAACTAATAGTTATACATGTATACCCTAGAGTCATTTACTTTCATGCAAAATTCTATTATAGACAAATTTATATTTGGGATACATATGTATACTTTTAGTTTCGACAAAACATCCATATACTTTGAAGCTTGTCATGTTCTGATGAAAAATAAATTTTTATGATTACGATATGTTTTGATGATTTGAGTTTTATTGTCCTATCTTCCTGAATGTGTTACTCACGTGATTGTTGTACACTCACATTTCTTTTATTTACTCATGATTTTGTTTTCATGAGATCATTTTTTAGCCTTATAGATTTTGAGTGTCAATTATTGTGTATTTAACATATTATCATGAGATATATTTATATTTTTATTCCTTGAAGGACTTCGTACTAGTTTTCAAAATTATCATAAAACTAGTTTCGTTATTCTTCAATTTGGTAGTAATTTTCAAATATGTTAATATTTTCAAATCTTATTTTTGAAAACACCTATCATCTAAGGGCGGTTTGATGGGCGATAATGTCTTGTATACCCTTAATTGAATATCTTTTAAACATTTGCATGAATAGGATGGTAGTTATGAGTTAACATAATTTTCAAAAAAAATTTATTTTATATACTCATATTTTCGATATATGTATGGATTATATCTAAATTGACATTATATTGCTCTGATACATATATATAGATGTTTTCTTGTGCTTTAAACATATATGCCATAATTTTTTTAAAGCACAAATCATCTCTTGCTAAGATTGATTTAGTCTTTAATGTCAATTATTTTTTAATTGGTATCATATACAAGCTTATACATTGTCATTATTGGTATTTCATAAAGGGGGAGAAAATTCTTGTTTTCTCTTTCAATTGATTCTTTCAATTGATTATTTTTTTTGGTATCAAAATTTTATTTTAAAATATATTCATTGCTATTGTTTGTTTGTCTTCACCCCTTTGTTGATGAGTAAACAAAGGGAAGAAGAATTTAAGATTATATATGCATATTTTATTTAGTGTTTATGCATATATATATATATATATATATATATATATATATATATATATATATATATATATATATATATATATATATATATATATATATATATATATATATATATATCATGTTTTTATTTGGTATCATGAATTACATTGCATATCTTTATCGTTTTATTCATATGCATAAGTTAAGGGAGAGTTTCTATGAAACTTAATCTTAATCTATGCATATATAACCTTATAAGTTTTGTCATCATCAAAAAGGGGGAGATTATTGGCCCAGAGGTCTTTCACCTTAGTTTTGATGATGACTAACTTATGAAGATTAGTTTACTAATGATCTTGTATTTAATAAGTTTCAGATATTGGTCAAGATCTTAATAGGTGATTAGCTTCAACAAAAGATTCAAAATCAAGTCTTGGAGCTAACACATGATGATTCAAGAGCTCGTGCATTAAGAACGTAAATCTAGCACTCAGTTGGAATCAAGCTCATGGATCGAGTTTGGATCAAGTCGTCTTGGAGATGAAGATCAATAAGAAGACCTCAGTTTGTTTTGTTTTAGTTAATAGTTTAGATCTTGTGTAAAAATAAACTAGTATTGATATGCTCAAGTTCACATACACACAAGTTAAAATAGTTTTTGATTTCAGTTTAACCGTTTTAGATTTTTCAAGTTTACATATCTTTAGTTTTCATGAATAGATAGAATCAAAAGTAGTTTACATAGTTTTATGTATGTTGGATTTTTTCATATACATTGATGGTTCATAATGTTTAGAAACTTACTTTGTTGTATATCTAGTTCATAGTTTCAAGTTTTTTTTTTTAATAAAACTTAGCTTCGGGATTTAATGTCAAAAATATAGATATATCATTTACCATGTGTATTGGATTCTATCCATACATAATATGTTTCAAAAGTGTTTTTATATCATGTTTTTGTATTTATACCAGTTTTGAAGAAAACAGATTTTCATTTTAAAATCTAAGTTTTGAAAAATACTGTTTTTATTTTAAAGCTAAATTTCTATATCACAAAAATAGTTCAAACTGTTTGAAATATGTATTGAATTTTCGTCACACATATTTGTTATTCAAATATTTATAAGAACTTATTTTTGTGAATTTTATAGAGTTTTATGAGATTTTATGGGTATTTAAAACACCAAGTTTTCAAACCCTAAAACCTAGTCTGAGAGGCGGTCGACCGGACTAGATCTCGGTCCACCAATATGTACAAAACGTGCACACTACCTTGACCTATGGGCTAGTCGACCAGACGGTCGACCGATCCAGATAGCTCGCTCTCTAGATCTGGCCCAAGTCGACTGACAAGTCAATCGACCAAAGAGTTCACTCTCTAGTTTTGGCCTCGGTCGACCGTGTGGTCGACTGACAGGAAAATTGCCTTGGGGCGGTCAACCGGCTAGTCGACCGACAACCCCAACGATCAAAAATCTCACTGTTGGCTGGTCGACCGGGCGATCAACTGACAGGCTATTCTGGGCCTGTTCTGGACCCCAACGGCTATATTTTGGGAATCCTATAAATATGGGTTCCTTTGGCTTGTTTCTCCTAAGAATTTTGAGAGCAAATTTTTCCCACTTCTCCAAAGTTTTCAGCAAGTTTTTAAAACAAGTTTTTGTGCCAAAAATTCTCTTATCTTTATTTGTTTCAAAGTTTTTGAAAAATCAAAGAAAACTATAATTTGGGAATTCTAGTGTTGTTCTTCATTTCTTTATCTATCAAGAAGTTTTTTTCAAGTGTTTTTCTTTATTGTTTCTTTTTAAAAAACACTTTGTTTTTCTCACACTCGAGCTATCATCTCTAATCCTATCTTTAGGATCTTTGTTTTGTGAGAAAACTATTTGTGATCATTTGAGATCACCAAGAGAGTTTGTGATCATAGGATGACCAAGCTGTAAACCTTTTCTTTGCTTTGTGTTAGGTTTAGTGCCCACCTCTTGTGTGAAGGTTTTGTATTGAGAGAGGAGTTGTGTACTCCCAGTGTAGAGTTATAATTCCTCAGTGGAGGTCCCTTTGTGGAAGGTCCTGTGTAGACATAATGGAAATCCTTCTGTGTAAAGGCGGGGACGTAGAGCAGTGACTCGAACCTCGAAACATATCTTGGTGTTTGAATTTAATTGGTAAATAAAATAAAATAAAGGAAAGAAAAAAAGGAATGGAAAGAAAAGAAAAGAAAAAGGAAAGAAAATAAAGGAAAAGAAAAAAATAAGGAAAAAGAAAATAAAATAGTAAAAAATTTATTATTAAATAATTAATTTATGAAAATATCTGGGAGTATAAAGTAGGAGAGTAGAGAAGGAAAAATCAAGAAAAGAAATTGTCGGTAAATAATATTATTATTTTAATAGGGCGAAAATTTGACTGTTTCAGAAACGTTCTGAAAAATTCTTAAAAATAGTAAATATTATTTTAAGATATTTGATGAAATCTGATTCAAGAAATTCAATCTAATTTTTAAATTAAAAATCCTAAAATCTTCCGAAGATACCGGCCGACATCAGAATCGGTCAAATTTTGATAAATTTAGAAAAATCCCAAAAAATATATTTAGATAGAAAATGCAATTATAAGAAGTAACGTGAAAGTTATTTTTGAAAATTTAATTCCGTTTGAAAACTAAAAATCCGGGAATCAGTCAGTGATGCCGCGTGACACTGGTTTTGGAGATTTTGCAGAAAAATTTCAGAAAATTATGAAAAATCAAAAATATTAGAAAATAGTGTTTGAAACTGAAATCGGTCAAATTAGACTTTCAGAAAGGTTAAATCGAGCAGCAGGCTAGTATCGGGTTCCCGGTCCGGGTCAGGGATGACTCTAGGTCTGAGAATCCAGATCTGATACACAATAACACAAGTAATCACAACCCAAAATCACATACTGGAAGAAAATTGAATTAATACGGTCGAAAAATTTGGGACACGTATCTGGGTACATATCCCGAGAACGGGGTGCTACAATCTACCCACCTAACAAAAATTTTGTCCTCGAAATTTCTATAAGAAAGGAGATGAACATGGAAATAAAGAATTGAAAAGACAAGAGATGGAGTACATGAGAAAATTACCACTCAAGGCTCGAATAGATGCGGGTAACAGTTACGAATGACGTCTTCTTGGTCCCAAGTGGCTTCTCCAGGACTATGCCTGTTCCATAAACTAGCACCAACGGGATGGTCCGATTCATCAGGGTCTTGACACTTCTGTCCATAATAGCTATTGGTTGCTCAGTATAAGACAAATCTGGCTGCAACTCCAACTCTGAATAATCCAATACATGGCTCTCATCCCTGATATATCTTCTCAGCTGTGACACATGGAATACATTGTGCACTCCTTCCGGTGAAGGCGGCAGCGCCAATCTGTAGGCCACTTCTCCCACTCGCTCCAATATCTCAAACGGTCCTATATACCTCAGACTCAGCTTCCCACGTGCATCAAATCTGATCACTCCCTTGGTCGGAGATATCCTCAGAAATACATTCTCTCCAACCTGAAACTCCAACGGTCTTCTATTGGAATCTGCCCAACTCTTCTGCCTGTCCTGTACCGCACGAAGGTGCTCTTGGATGGTTCTGATCATGTCCACTGCCTGTACTATCACATCCGGTCCCAAATGCCTTCTCTCACCAATTTCATCCCAACACAATGGTGATCTGCATCTCCTGCCATACAGGGCTTCAAATGGATCCATCCTGATGCTCGCCTGATAGCTATTATTGTAGGAAAACTCTGTCAAATATAGATGGTCTTCTCACGATCCTTAAAGTCTATCATACATGCCCTCAACATGTCTTCTAGGATCTGAATGGTCCTTTCGGACTGTCCGTCTGTCTCTGGATGATAAGATGTGCTAAACTTCAGACGGCTCCCCAGACTCTCTTGAAGGCTCTCCAGAAGCGAGATCTGAACCTCGTGTCCATGTCTGACACGATACTAACTGGGACTCCATGCAGCCGAACTATCTCTCTCATGTACTTGTCTGCCAGAAGCTCTGTAGATTGTCCCACTCTAAATGGTATGAAATGTGTTGAGTTAGTGAGACGGTCAACAACTACCCATACTGCATTGTTCCACTTTGGACTGCGGGGTAGAGCGGTGACAAAATTCATTGTAACATGCTCCCACTTCCATTCTGAAATTGGCAAAGACTATAGTAATCCAGCTGGTCTCTGGTGTTCAGCTTTCACTTGCTGACACATTAGACACTTCGCCACATATTGTGCGATCTCTCTCTTTATCGCATTCCACCAGAAATGTTGCTTCAGGTCCGATACATCTTTGTTCCTCCAGGGAGTATAGAGTAAGCTGAGCTGTGGGCTTCAGCTAAGACCTTATGTCTAATCTTCCCCTGAGGCACACAAATTCTGCCCCTGAAATAGAGTTCACCATCAGTATGTAGGCAAACATCTGACCTCAGCCCTGCTTCCACTTGCTCCCTGAACTTCAGCAATCTGGGATCTTCTTTCTGTGCTTCTCTGATCTCCTCCATCAATGTCGGCTGGATCTGAAATGCCATCAACTGCACGGACCCACTGACCCTCCGAATCACCATCAAGTCTAGCCGCCTCATCTCCTTGAGTAACTCCTCTTGCTGAGTGAGCAACACTACCATGTTGGCTTCAGGTCTCCTACTCAGGGCATCCGGCACAACATTAACCTTGCCAGGATGGTACTGCAGATCTATATCATAATCTGCTATCAACTCAAGCCACGCCTCTGCCTCATATTCAACTCCTTCTGAGTGAAAATGTACTTCAAGCTCTTGTGATCGGTGTAAATCAACACTCGGTCACCCAGCAGGTAATGCCTCCATATCTTCAACGCAAAGATCACAGCTGCCAGCTCTAGATCATGCGTCAGGTAGTTCTTCTTATGTGGCTTTAATTGCTTGGATGCATAAGCTACCACATGTCCATGCTGCATCAATACACATCTAAGACCCTTCCCTGAAGCATCACTATATACAACAATTCCTCCTGTCCCTGAAGGTGTCTTCAAGATTGAAGCTGAAATCAACTTGTTCTTTAACTTCTCAAAAGCAGACGCACACTCCCAGTCCATATATACTTCTCTCCCTTCCTGGTATGCTTGGTCAAAGGAGCTGCAATCTTGGAGAAGTCCTGCACGAACCTTCGATAATATCCATCTAATCCGATGAAGCTTCTTATCTCTATTACTGACTTCAGAGTTGGCCAATCCTTCACTGCCTGAATCTTGTTAGGATCCACTGAGATTCCTTCCTTAGAAACAACATGGCCCAAGAATGTTATACTCTCCAGCCATAACTCACACTTACTAAGTTTGGCATGAAGCTGCTCAAGTCGGAGCGTCTGTAGCATAATCCTCAGATGCTCCACATGCTCTTCTTCACTCTTGGAATAGACCAAAATATCATCAATGAACACCAACACAAACTTATCCAAATATGGTGAGAAGATTCTATTCATCAAGTCCATAAAGACTGCTGGGGCATTTGTAACTCCAAAGGGCATAACCAAGAACTCGTAATGATCATAGCGAGTCCTAAATGCCGTCTTCTGGATGTCTTCTTTCTTCACCTACAACTGATGGTACCCCGACTACAGATATAACTTTGAGAGCACTTGGGCCCCTTGAAGTTGATCAAATAGATCATCAATCCTCGGCAAAGGGTACTTGTTCTTAATGGTGACTTTATTCAATTCTCTATAATCAATACACAATCTCTTGCCACCATCCTTCTTGTTTGCCAACAACACTGGTGCTCACCAAGGCGAAGTACTCGGTCTAATTAGACCCTTGCTCGAATACTCCAGCAGCTGCTCCTTCAATATTGCCAGTTCTGTTGGTGCCATCCGGTACGGTGCTTTAGAGATGGGAGTCGCTCCTGGAATAATGTCAATAGAGAACTCCACAACTCTGTCAAGTGGAAGTCCTGATATCTCCTCAAATACATCTAGGAATTCATTCCACACTGACACCGTCTTCTTCTTATCTTCTGCAGTGGCACAATCCAGTTGATCTTCCATCCTGAGGAACTTGCGTTCTCTAAAGAACTGAAACTCCGGTTGGTGTGGAATCCTAAAGATCACCTTCTTATTCCGACAGTCGATCACCGCATGATACTTGAAAATGCTCTGATACCAATTGTAGATCACCTAGAGGGGGGTGAATAGGTGATGGCTAATCTAATGGTCACTTAATGCCAAATAATGCGAAAGTAAAAAATTATGACCTAAACTAAACTTTTAAACTAAACACCACGTATAACACAAGAGTGTTGCCGAATTCTCCGTGAAGGGCTCTGGACAAACTCCTCTAGATTCCCCTAGATAAGGGTTGAGGTGCCGCGTTGGCTCTCTTGGTTAAATACAAGTGTTAGCAAACAACCCAAGCATGTATATCAATAAGCACACAATATATCAAGCATGTAAAGATAAGACAAGTAATAGCATGCAAGATATAAACAAAGAGACAAAGAGAGAGAGAGTGAGCAATCGCAAACACAAGGGATTTGTTTCGAGATTCGAGCACACTTGCTCTACATCCCCGCCTTCGACACACAAAGGATTTTCACTATAATCGATCCCATCGGATCACTCGGTGCCGCAACACCTACAAGCTCTCGGACTCTCTAGCCCGTACACACCGCAAGCCCACCGGCTCGCCGAGGCCGCACCTCAAATAAAGAGTTCGCACCCGAACCCGAAACACCGAGTCCCCACTAGGACCTGAAACAATGCGAACACAACCGTCCGCCTCCTCAAAGAACAAAGTAGAACTTTGGTGATCACAACTCTTGATCACCTAAAATCCTTTCACAACAAACTCCTATAGGAAGATATAGCAAATGATGGCTCAAGTGTTGTGTGAGAAAATAAGGAAAGAGATGGTGGAGGAAAACTCAAAGAAATCTCTTTTAACACTCTTGATAAACTCTCCTTTTAATTGGAAGTATTGGCTCTAAATTTTGTGGAGAAAAACCTCTTAAAGGAATAGGAAAAACTGGCTTAAAAACTCTCCAAAAATCTTAATCAAAACAACCCCCAAATGCTCCTTTTTATAGAGTCTGGAAAACTAGCCTGTTGGCCCAAAGGCCTATCACCCTAGTTTTGATGATGATCAACTCATGAAGTTATGTTTACTAATGATCTTGTGTTTAATTAGTGACAGATTCCTTATCAAGATCTTAGTAGGTGTGGAGCTTCAACAAAGGATAAAATGTCAAGTTGGAAGCTAGCACCGGTCGATTCACGAGCCTATGCATCAAGACCACATCTAGAGATGAGCTCGGTGGATTGCATGTGGACCAAGTCAAGAAGATGAGAAGACTTCAAGGGAAGACTTCAAGAAGATGAAGACTTGTGTCTAGGTATAAGATTTTTGTTTGTTTTAGTTAAAATGTAAAGGATAGATAGATTGGTGGATTGCTCAAGTCATATCACACACACACACTCTTGAGATTTAATTGTCTTTTCATAAAAGAATTTTTAGTTAGAAAAGACTCTTTCTTTTTGGTAAAAAGATTTTTCATTGGACAAAATACATGTCTTGGTTTTTGATGTTACCTATATACATATCTTTCAAAACCAAGTTTAGAGCCTTATGTCAAAAATTAGATATTCATCTTATTTGTGTAGTGGATCATATCCATACACACTATGCTTTAAAAGTATATCTTGTTTTTGTATTTGATGAGATTTTCCTTATGACAAAATATCTACTTTGGGTTTTGGTAATTTCTTATATACATATCCTTTAACCAAAACAAGTTTAGTGCTTTATGTCAAAAACTAGATATTTCATCTTGATTGTGTGGTGGATCATATCCATACACACTTTGCTTTATAAGTTCAAAATATCTTGTTTTTGTATTTTGTGAAGTTATGAAAAAAAGTTTTAGAAAAACATATTTTTAGAAAAACAGTTTTTATTTTGATTGAAACTATTTTTCTGGATTTACTGTGAATTTCTGGGATTTTTATTAAGTTAAAAGACCAATCTTTAATCCCATTTTTCTGGTTCTGGCAGTTCTGATTTTTCAGAACTGACAGTGGCCGGTCGACCGGGTCGGTCGACCGGACATGCACAGACGTGCACGCCAGTGTGCACTGGAGGATCGGCCGACCGGGCCGGTCGACCGCTCCAGAGAGCTTGCTCTCGGGAAACTTCGGTCGACCGCACCGGTCGACCGACAGAGAAGGAATTCTCTGCTCCAAGTGCTCGGTCGACCGAGCCGTCGACCGGAGGCTGCAACGGTCGGATTTTGACCGTTGCCGGTCGACCGGGCGGCCGGTCGACCGGAAGCTCTGACAGAGCCCAACGGTCAGATTTTTCTGGCCTCTATAAAAGGGGGTTTTGTCATTGTTTTGAGCCAAGATTTTTGGAGACCTTAGAGCTAGTTTTTCCCAGTCTTTCTGAAGGATTTTTCTCCACAAAATTAGAGTCAATACTTCCAATTAAAAGGAGAGTTTTATCAAAGAGTGTAAAAGAGATTATCTTGAGTTTTTCACCAAAGATTCTTTCCTTGCTTTCTCACACAAACACTTGAGCATCCATTGAGCTATTCATTCTATAGGAGTGTTATTGTGAAAGAATTTTAGGTGATCAAGAGTTGTGATCACCAAAGTTCATCTTTGTTTTTTGAGAAGGCGGACGGTTGTGTTCGCGGTTTGTTTCGGGTCCTAGTGAGGACTTGGTGTTGTTGGGTCATAGTGAGGACTTGTAGCTTGAGGTGCGGCCTCGACGAGCCGGTGGGCTTGTGGTGTGTAAGGGACTTTGGGAGTCCGAGGGCTTGTAGGTGTTGCGGCACCAAGGAGAGATCCGGTTGGATCGTGCATAGTGGAAATCCTTCGTGTGTCGAAGGCGGGGATGTAGAGCAAGTGTGCTCGAACCTCGAAACAAACCCTTTGTGTTTGCGATTTCTCACTCTTGCTTTCTTACTCTTTTTGTCTCTATTATATCTTGCATTACTTATATTGTATTTACTTTACATGCTTGATATACCCTTGTGCATATTTGATATATACTTGCGTGGGATTGTTGCTAACACTTGTATTCAACCAAAAGCACCAACGCGGCACCTCAACCCATTCAAGGGGAATCTAGAGGAGTTTGTCCAGAGCCTCGCAAGGGGAATTCGGCAACACTCTTGTGTTATACATAAGTGTTTAATTAAAAGAAGTTTAATTTGGTCATCTTAGTTTTAATTCCGCATTATTTGTTCATAAGTGACCATTAGATTAGCCATCACCTATTCACCCCCGCTCTAGGTGATCTTACAATTGGTATCAGAGCTAGTGCTCTTGATATTGGGTCTAACAACCTAAGAGTTAAAGATCCTCTTTTAGGCTAATCACAATATTTTGTACACACACCATGGACTTCATGTCACCACCCACCTTTGACACTCTTAACATCCAAATTTGGAAGGTTAAGATGTCTTTATTCCTCAAAGGACTTGGCCTTAGTGTATATCTTGCCACAACTAATAAAGAATATTGCTTAAATGGTAAGAACATTGAGGCTAATGCAAAAGCCCTTCATGCTATTAAGTCAACCCTAAATGATGATTATTTATCTAGGGTTTCTAATGTTGAATCGGCTTTTGTAGTATGGAACATCATCACCTCCCTCGGCGAAAAAGATCTATACTATGCGGGGAGTGACTCGGACGTTGGAAGCGACACCTCCAACGCATGCTTTATGGTCCAAGGGGATGACCCCCTTGAGGTAAATTCCGAATCCGATGATGAGGACATGTCATATGATGAGCTATTACTTTTGTCATCTATTGCTTGAGAAATATGACATGATTAGAAAAAAAATAAAAATTTGAAAAAGACATTGCTTGCATGCATATAGAACAAGATTCATTTAGAAGTAACATTGCATGCTTAGAATTAGAAAATAATAATTTGAAAAAGGATTTTGATTGCATGCTTAAAGAAAATGATTCTTTTAAATCTAAGATTGCATGCTTAGAAAAGGAAAATAAAGATTTGAAAAATGAGAATGTTTCCCTTATGTCTAAATTAAATAATTTATGTAAAGGAAACATTGATTTGAAAAATAAAATTGATATGGTGGAAAAACAAAAGAAGTTGTTTTTCAAGAGAATAAATCTTTAAAAAGAAAACTATGTGAAAAAGAAAAAGATTTTGTTTCTCAAAAGAAAAAGAAAATTGATCATATATCTCATCATACTTCTCATGCACACATTGATCAAAATGAGATAAAAAGTTGAAAAATAAATTGATAATTTGAGCTCTAATTTGAGCTCATGTGCATTCAATCATACTAGATTGGAATCCTTGTTTCAAAAGAAACAAGTTCCTCATACTCATGCACATTCACATCATGCACATGCTTATGATGCACATCATGCTCACACTCCCACTCATAAGTATGCTAAGGTGTACATATGTACACATTGTGGCCGCAAAGGCCATTTAGCAAAATTTTGTTATGAAAGGTTAAATGTTCTTATTTTTGATAAAAATAAAATGCTTGGGTTCCTTACAAGACTAACCCCATAGGACCCAAGAAAATATGGGTACCAAAATCTCCACCTTGTGTATTTGATATAGGTGAGGAATCTCTCAAAACGTGAGAGATTTGGTGCCTTGATGGGAGTGCATTTGAACTAAAATGACACATACTTGAAGCACCGCTATCAAGGAATTTTGGTGGGTCAACCACCATGCTAGGAGCTTTGAAGTTGGTAACAATTTCTAAACTCCTATTTCATTTATGTACATGCCTTTTAATTTCATGTATCATATAGCATGTTCATATTTTTTTTTGTGCTTCTTGTGGCATTTACATGCTTAAATGTAGAATGTGTCAAAACTTGTATTTATACATATATGAATAGTGAACTACAATTGACTTATATATATTTGAACTTCATGCTCATTTATTCACTATATGCATGTGTATAGGCTAGTTTTGATGATTCCGTCATTTATACCTGTTATGCCTATCTTTGATCTTACTTCATGTATATGTGTGTTTAATTTAAATCTAATAAATATACATGTATACCCTTGAGTCATTTGCCTTCATGCAATATATATTGGACTCTTTTCATATTTGGGATATGTATGCATATTGTTAGAATTGGATAAATCATGCATATACCATGAAGATTAGTATTTTAAATAAATAATAAAAAAATTGATGATTTTTCATGTTTTTGATTTGTATTAAAGATTAAAACATGTGTAAAACAAAATGTGATTTATGATCTTTTTGAGCTTTATAGACCATGAGTGATTAAATCTTTGTGTATTTAGTATTGCTTTATGAAAAATATATGATTTGTTTTAAGATGAAAAATAAGATTTTCATGAGATTCATGCTTCACTTTCTATTTTCATGAAAATACCATTTACATAACCTTTGAACACTCATCTTTTATGATAAAAGATAATTTTTGAGCTTTATGGACTATGAGTGCTTAAACTTGTATGTATTTAGTATAATTCATGAATAACATATGATTTCATGCTTGTGAAGGATCTTTAACTAGTTTTTCAAAATTTATTTATAACTAGTTATTTATTCTTCAAATTTGGTAGTGCTTAGACATAACTATTTTTAAAACCTACCAATTTTTGGTTATGAGTATATACATGACTTACAATGTTAATTTTACAATTGGTATATTACTCACATTTTGGTTCCTATATATGTATGTCCTAATTTTCAAATTGGTCTTATCTATTCACATACATATATATGATTTTCATGTGCTTGCTTTACAATTGATTTACATTCTTAAAAGCACAAAAAGTTTATGCTAAGTTAAGTTAACACCTTATATTAACTATGCATAAGCTTATGAAAAATAAAAGGATTTTATTTTAGATCTTTCATTTGGTATCAATATGCTTCAACTTCAAATTTGTTATATGATTACAATTGATATCAATATGTTTGAAACAAAAATTTTTTTGCAATGATAACTTGATATCACACATCTTCAAGTGCTATTTTCTATTGGTATCAAAATTACAAATTATGATTGGTTCAAAATTTGTTTTATTGGGAAAAGTTCAAAATTTTGTTTTGATAAAGAAAAATTAAAATGTTTTGTTTTGTATTTCCTATATGCAAGGAGAGCTTAACATCTCTCTTACATATAGATTCATGTTGAGTATATTATAAATTGAGGAGCTTAACATCTCTTCTTTATATGATATACGTGTGTAGGGGGAGCTTCACATCTCCTTCTATGCATTACATAGTTGTGTTGTGTGAATTAGGGCTTCACATCCCTCCTTCATGCAATGCACATTGTAGGGAAGCTAACTTAACGTCTTCCTCTTCATGAATGTATATCGCATATAAATCTTTATTGGTTGATTTGTATACCCCTCCTTATTTCTTTGTTTTTGACAAAAGGGGGAGAAAATTTTATTTTGATTTGATTTTACTTTGAACCCTTTGTTGATGATTGACAAAAAGGGGAGAAGTATTTGAGTATATATCCATGTTTTCTTTACTTAAGGGGGAGAAGTATTTGTCTTCCTGTTAGTTATGCATATATGTTTTTTTGTTAGGAGAAAAAGATTTGTTTTTGTGTTATCTCCATTCATTTGCATACATGTCATGTGCTTCATTGTCATATCTTTATCATTTATTTGATATGCATGAGTTAAGGGGGAGCTTCTTTGAAGCTTTACTTTAATCCATGCATATATAACTTCATGAGTTTTGTCATCATCAAAAAGGGGGAGATTGTTGGCCCAAAGGCCTATCACCCTAGTTTTGATGATGATCAACTCATGAAGTTATGTTTACTAATGATCTTGTGTTTAATTAGTGACAGATTCCTTATCAAGATCTTAGTAGGTGTGGAGCTTCAACAAAGGATAAAATGTCAAGTTGGAAGCTAGCACCGGTCGATTCACGAGCCTATGCATCAAGACCACATCTAGAGATGAGCTCGGTGGATTGCATGTGGACCAAGTCAAGAAGATGAGAAGACTTCAAGGGAAGACTTCAAGAAGATGAAGACTTGTGTCTAGGTATAAGATTTTTGTTTGTTTTAGTTAAAATAAAGGATAGATAGATTGGTGGATTGCTCAAGTCATATCACACACACACACTTGAGATTTAATTGTCTTTTCATAAAAGAATTTTTAGTTAGAAAAGACTCTTTCTTTTTGGTAAAAAGATTTTTCATTGGACAAAATACATGTCTTGGTTTTTGATGTTACCTATATACATATCTTTCAAAACCAAGTTTAGAGCCTTATGTCAAAAACTAGATATTCATCTTATTTGTGTAGTGGATCATATCCATACACACTATGCTTTAAAGTATATCTTGTTTTTGTATTTGATGAGATTTTTCCTTATGACAAAATATCTACTTTGGGTTTTGGTAATTTCTTATATACATATCCTTTAACCAAAACAAGTTTAGTGCTTTATGTCAAAAATTAGATATTTCATCTTGATTGTGTGGTGGATCATATCCATACACACTTTGCTTTATAAGTTCAAAATATCTTGTTTTTGTATTTTGTGAAGTTATGGAAAAACAAGTTTTAGAAAAACATATTTTTAGAAAAACAATTTTTATTTTGATTGAAACTATTTTTCTGGATTTACTGTGAATTTCTGGGATTTTTATTAAGTTAAAAGACCAATCTTTAATCCCATTTTTCTGGTTCTGGCAGTTCTGATTTTTCAGAACTGACAGTGGCCGGTCGACCGGGTCGGTCGACCGGACATGCACAGACGTGCACGCCAGTGTACACTGGAGGATCGGCCGACCGGGCCGGTCGACCGCTCCAGAGAGCTTGCTCTCGGGAAACTTCGGTCGACCGCACCGGTCGACCGACAGAGAAGGAATTCTCTGCTCCAAGTGCTCGGTCGACCGAGCCGGTCGACCGGAGGCTGCAACGGTCGGATTTTGACCGTTGCCGGTCGACCGGGCCGGTCGACCGGAAGCTCTGACAGAGCCCAACGGTCAGATTTTTCTGGCCTCTATAAAAGGGGGTTTTGTCATTGTTTTGAGCCAAGATTTTTGGAGACCTTAGAGCTAGTTTTTCCCAGTCTTTCTGAAGGATTTTTCTCCACAAAATTAGAGTCAATACTTCCAATTAAAAGGAGAGTTTTATCAAAGAGTGTAAAAGAGATTATCTTGAGTTTTTCACCAAAGATTCTTTCCTTGCTTTCTCACACAAACACTTGAGCATCCATTGAGCTATTCATTCTATAGGAGTGTTATTGTGAGAGGATTTTAGGTGATCAAGAGTTGTGATCACCAAAGTTCATCTTTGTTCTTTGAGAAGGCGGACGGTTGTATTCGCGGTTTGTTTCGGGTCCTAGTGAGGACTTGGTGTTGTTGGGTCCTAGTGAGGACTTGTAGCTTGAGGTGCGGCCTCGACGAGCCGGTGGGCTTGTGGTGTGTAAGGGACTTTGGGAGTCCGAGGGCTTGTAGGTGTTGCGGCACCAAGGAGAGATCCGGTTGGATCGTGCATAGTGGAAATCCTTCGTGTGTCGAAGGCGGGGATGTAGAGCAAGTATGCTCGAACCTCGAAACAAACCCTTTGTGTTTGCGATTTCTCACTCTTGCTTTCTTACTCTTTTTGTCTCTATTATATCTTGCATTACTTACATTGTATTTACTTTACATGCTTGATATACCCTTGTGCATATTTGATATATACTTGCGTGGGATTGTTGCTAACACTTGTATTCAACCAAGAGAGCCAACGCGGCACCTCAACCCATTCAAGGGGAATCTAGAGGAGTTTGTCCAGAGCCTCGCAAGGGGAATTCGGCAACACTCTTGTGTTATACATAAGTGTTTAATTAAAAGAAGTTTAATTTGGTCATCTTAGTTTTAATTCCGCATTATTTGTTCATAAGTGACCATTAGATTAGCCATCACCTATTCACCCCCCCCTCTAGGTGATCTTACAATTGGTATCAGAGCTAGTGCTCTTGATATTGGGTCTAACAACCTAAGAGTTAAAGATCCTCTTTTAGGCTAATCACAATATTTTGTACACACACCATGGACTTCATGTCACCACCCACCTTTGACACTCTTAACATCCAAATTTGGAAGGTTAAGATGTCTTTATTCCTCAAAGGACTTGGCCTTAGTGTATATCTTGCCACAACTAATAAAGAATATTGCTTAAATGGTAAGAACATTGAGGCTAATGCAAAAGCCCTTCATGCTATTAAGTCAACCCTAAATGATGATTATTTATCTAGGGTTTCTAATGTTGAATCGGCTTTTGTAGTATGGAACATCATCACCTCCCTCGGCGAAAAAGATCTATACTATGCGGGGAGTGACTCGGACGTTGGAAGCGACACCTCCAACGCATGCTTTATGGTCCAAGGGGATGACCCCCTTGAGGTAAATTCCGAATCCGATGATGAGGACATGTCATATGATGAGCTATCTACTTTTTGTCATCTATTGCTTGAGAAATATGACATGATTAGAAAAGAAAATAAAAATTTGAAAAAGAACATTGCTTGCATGCATATAGAACAAGATTCATTTAGAAGTAACATTGCATGCTTAGAATTAGAAAATAATAATTTGAAAAAGGATTTTGATTGCATGCTTAAAGAAAATGATTCTTTTAAATCTAAGATTGCATGCTTAGAAAAGGAAAATAAAGATTTGAAAATGAGAATGTTTCCCTTATGTCTAAATTAAATAATTTATGTAAAGGAAACATTGATTTGAAAAATAAAATTGATATGGTGGAAAAACAAAAAGAAGTTGTTTTTCAAGAGAATAAATCTTTAAAAAGAAAACTATGTGAAAAAGAAAAAGATTTTGTTTCTCAAAAGAAAAAGAAAATTGATCATATATCTCATCATACTTCTCATGCACACATTGATCAAAATGAGATTAAAAAGTTGAAAAATAAAATTGATAATTTGAGCTCTAATTTGAGCTCATGTGCATTCAATCATACTAGATTGGAATCCTTATTCAAAAGAAACAAGTTCCTCATACTCATGCACATTCACATCATGCACATGCTTATGATGCACATCATGCTCACACTCCCACTCATAAGTATGCTAAGGTGTACATATGTACACATTGTGGCCGCAAAGGCCATTTAGCAAAATTTTGTTATGAAAGGTTAAATGTTCTTATTTTTGATAAAAAAAAAATGCTTGGGTTCCTTACAAGACTAACCCCATAGGACCCAAGAAAATATGGGTACCAAAATCCCCACCTTGTGTATTTGATGTAGGTGAGGAATCTCTCAAAACGTGAGAGATTTGGTGCCTTGATGGTGAGTGCATTTGAACTAAAATGACACATACTTGAAGCACCGCTATCAAGGAATTTTGGTGGGTCAACCACCATGCTAGGAGCTTTGAAGTTGGTAACAATTTCTAAACACCTATTTCATTTATGTACATGCCTTTAAATTTCATGTATCATATAGCATGTTCATATTTTTTTTGGTGCTTCTTGTGGCATTTACATGCTTAAATGTAGAATGTGTCAAAACTTGTATTTATACATATATGAATAGTGAACTACAATTGACTTATATATATTTGAACTTCATGCTCATTTGTATTCACTATATGCATGTGTATAGGCTAGTTTTGATGATTCCGTCATTTATACCTGTTATGCCTATCTTTGATCTTACTTCATGTATATGTGTGTTTAATTCAAATCTAATAAATATACATGTATACCCTTGAGTCATTTGCCTTCATGCAATATATATTGGACTCTTTTCATATTTGGGATATGTATGCATATTGTTAGAATTGGATAAATCATACATATACCATGAAGATTAGTATTTTAAATAAATAATAAAAAAAATTGATGATTTTTCATGTTTTTGATTTGTATTAAAGATTAAAACATGTGTAAAACAAAATGTGATTTATGATCTTTTTGAGCTTTATAGACCATGAGTGATTAAATCTTTGTGTATTTAGTATTGCTTTATGAAAATATATGATTTGTTTTAAGATGAAAAATAAGATTTTCATGAGATTCATGCTTCACTTTCTATTTTCATGAAAATACCATTTACATAACCTTTGAACACTCATCTTTTATGATAAAAGATAATTTTTGAGCTTTATGGACTATGAGTGCTTAAACTTGTATGTATTTAGTATAATTCATGAATAACATATAATTTCATGCTTGTGAAGGATCTTTAACTAGTTTTTCAAAAATTATTTATAACTAGTTATTTATTCTTCAAATTTGGTAGTGCTTAGACATAACTATTTTTAAAACCTACCAATTTTTGGTTATGAGTATATACATGACTTACAATGTTAATTTTACAATTGGTATATTACTCACATTTTGGTTCCTATATATGTATGCCCTAATTTTCAAATTGGTCTTATCTATTCACATACATATATATGATTTCATGTGCTTGCTTTACAATTGATTTACATTCTTAAAAGCACAAAAAGTTTATGCTAAGTTAAGTTAACACCTTATATTAACTATGCATAAGCTTATGAAAAATAAAAGGATTTTATTTTAGATCTTTCATTTGGTATCAATATGCTTCAACTTCAAATTTGTTATATGATTACAATTGATATCAATATGTTTGAAACAAAAATTTTTTTGCAATGATAACTTGATATCACACATCTTCAAGTGCTATTTTCTATTGGTATCAAAATTACAAATTATGATTGGTTCAAAATTTGTTTTATTGGGAAAAGTTCAAAATTTTGTTTTGATAAAGAAAAATTAAAAATGTTTTGTTTTGTATTTCCTATATGCAAGGAGAGCTTAACATCTCTCTTACATATAGATTCATGTTGAGTATATTATAAATTGAGGAGCTTAACATCTCTTCTTTATATGATATACGTGTGTAGGGGGAGCTTCACATCTCCTTCTATGCATTACATAGTTGTGTTGTGTGAATTAGGGCTTCACATCCCTCCTTCATGCAATGCACATTGTAGGGAAGCTAACTTAACGTCTTCCTCTTCATGAATGTATATCGCATATAAATCTTTATTGGTTGATTTGTATACCCCTCCTTATTTCTTTGTTTTTGACAAAAAGGGGGAGAAAATTTTATTTTGATTTGATTTTACTTTGAACCCTTTGTTGATGATTGACAAAAAGGGGGAGAAGTATTTGAGTATATATGCATGTTTTCTTTACTTAAGGGGGAGAAGTATTTGTCTTCCTGTTAGTTATGCATATATGTTTTTTTTGTTAGGAGAAAAAGATTTGTTTTTGTGTTATCTCCATTCATTTGCATACATGTCATGTGCTTCATTGTCATATCTTTATCATTTATTTGATATGCATGAGTTAAGGGGGAGCTTCTTTGAAGCTTTACTTTAATCCATGCATATATAACTTCATGAGTTTTGTCATCATCAAAAGGGGGAGATTGTTGGCCCAAAGGCCTATCACCCTAGTTTTGATGATGATCAACTCATGAAGTTATGTTTACTAATGATCTTGTGTTTAATTAGTGACAGATTCCTTATCAAGATCTTAGTAGGTGTGGAGCTTCAACAAAGGATAAAATGTCAAGTTGGAAGCTAGGACTGGTCGATTCACGAGCCTATGCATCAAGACCACATCTAGAGATGAGCTCGGTGGATTGCATGTGGACCAAGTCAAGAAGATGAGAAGACTTCAAGGGAAGACTTCAAGAAGATGAAGACTTGTGTCTAGGTATAAGATTTTTGTTTGTTTTAGTTAAAATGTAAAGGATAGATAGATTGGTGGATTGCTCAAGTCATATCACACACACACCCTTGAAATTTAATTGTCTTTTCATAAAAGAATTTTTAGTTAGAAAAGACTCTTTTTTTTTGGTAAAAGATTTTTCATTTGACAAAATACATGTCTTGGTTTTTGATGTTACCTATATACATATCTTTCAAAACCAAGTTTAGAGCCTTATGTCAAAAACTAGATATTCATCTTATTTGTGTAGTGGATCATATCCATACACACTATGCTTTAAAAGTATATCTTGTTTTTGTATTTGATGAGATTTTCCTTATGACAAAATATCTACTTTGAGTTTTGGTAATTTCTTATATACATATCCTTTAACCAAAACAAGTTTAGTGCTTTATGTCAAAAACTAGATATTTCATCTTGATTGTGTGGTGGATCATATCCATACACACTTTGCTTTATAAGTTCAAAATATCTTGTTTTTGTATTTTGTGAAGTTATGGAAAAACAAGTTTTAGAAAAACATATTTTTAGAAAAACAGTTTTTATTTTGATTGAAACTATTTTTCTGGATTTACTGTGAATTTCTGGGATTTTTATTAAGTTAAAAGACCAATCTTTAATCCCATTTTTCTGGTTCTGGCAGTTCTGATTTTTCAGAACTGACAGTGGCCGGTCGACCGGGTCGGTCGACCGGACATGCACAGACGTGCACGCCAGTGTACACTGGAGGATCGGCCGACCGGGCCGGTCGACCGCTCCAGAGAGCTTGCTCTCGGGAAACTTCGGTCGACCGCACCGGTCGACTGACAGAGAAGGAATTCTCTGCTCCAAGTGCTCGGTCGACCGAGCCGGTCGACCGGAGGCTGCAACGGTCGGATTTTGACCGTTGCCGGTCGACCGGGCCGGTCGACCGGAAGCTCTGACAGAGCCCAACGGTCAGATTTTTCTGGCCTCTATAAAAGGGGGTTTTGTCATTGTTTTGAGCCAAGATTTTTGGAGACCTTAGAGCTAGTTTTTCTCAGTCTTTCTGAAGGATTTTTCTCCACAAAATTAGAGTCAATACTTCCAATTAAAAGGAGAGTTTTATCAAAGAGTGTAAAGAGATTATCTTGAGTTTTTCACCAAAGATTCTTTCCTTGCTTTCTCACACAAACACTTGAGCATCCATTGAGCTATTCATTCTATAGGAGTGTTATTGTGAGAGGATTTTAGGTGATCAAGAGTTGTGATCACCAAAGTTCATCTTTGTTCTTTGAGAAGGCAGACGGTTGTGTTCGCGGTTTGTTTCGAGTCCTAGTGAGGACTTGGTGTTGTTGGGTCCTAGTGAGGACTTGTAGCTTGAGGTGCGGCCTCGACGAGCCGGTGGGCTTGTGGTGTGTAAGGGACTTTGGGAGTCCGAGGGCTTGTAGGTGTTGCGGCACCAAGGAGAGATCCGGTTGGATCGTGCATAGTGGAAATCCTTCGTGTGTCGAAGGCGGGGATGTAGAGCAAGTGTGCTCGAACCTCGAAACAAACCCTTTGTGTTTGCGATTGCTCACTCTTGCTTTCTTATTCTTTTTGTCTCTATTATATCTTGCATTACTTACATTGTATTTACTTTACATGCTTGATATACCCTTGTGCATATTTGATATATACTTGCGTGGGATTGTTGCTAACACTTGTATTCAACCAAGAGAGCCAACGCGGCACCTCAACCCATTCAAGGGGAATCTAGAGGAGTTTGTCCAGAGCCTCGCAAGGGGAATTCGGCAACACTCTTGTGTTATACATAAGTGTTTAATTAAAAGAAGTTTAATTTGGTCATCTTAGTTTTAATTCCGCATTATTTGTTCATAAGTGACCATTAGATTAGCCATCACCTATTCACCCCCCCTCTAGGTGATCTTACAATTGGTATCAGAGCTAGTGCTCTTGATATTGGGTCTAACAACCTAAGAGTTAAAGATCCTCTTTTAGGCTAATCACAATATTTTGTACACACACCATGGACTTCATGTCACCACCCACCTTTGACACTCTTAACATCCAAATTTGGAAGGTTAAGATGTCTTTATTCCTCAAAGGACTTGGCCTTAGTGTATATCTTGCCACAACTAATAAAGAATATTGCTTAAATGGTAAGAACATTGAGGCTAATGCAAAAGCCCTTCATGCTATTAAGTCAACCCTAAATGATGATTATTTATCTAGGGTTTCTAATGTTGAATCGGCTTTTGTAGTATGGAACATCATCACCTCCCTCGGCGAAAAAGATCTATACTATGTGGAGAGTGACTCGGACGTTGAAAGCGACACCTCCAACGCATGCTTTATGGTCCAAGGGGATGACCCCCTTGAGGTAAATTCCGAATCCGATGATGAGGACATGTCATATGATGAGCTATCTACTTTTTGTCATCTATTGCTTGAGAAATATGACATGATTAGAAAAGAAAATAAAAATTTGAAAAAGAACATTGCTTGCATGCATATAGAACAAGATTCATTTAGAAGTAACATTGCATGCTTAGAATTAGAAAATAATAATTTGAAAAAGGATTTTGATTGCATGCTTAAAGAAAATGATTCTTTTAAATCTAAGATTGCATGCTTAGAAAAGGAAAATAAAGATTTGAAAAATGAGAATGTTTCCCTTATGTCTAAATTAAATAATTTATGTAAAGGAAACATTGATTTGAAAAATAAAATTGATATGGTGGAAAAACAAAAAGAAGTTGTTTTTCAAGAGAATAAATCTTTAAAAAGAAAACTATGTGAAAAAGAAAAAGATTTTGTTTCTCAAAAGAAAAAGAAAATTGATCATATATCTCATCATACTTCTCATGCACACATTGATCAAAATGAGATTAAAAAGTTGAAAAATAAAATTGATAATTTGAGCTCTAATTTGAGCTCATGTGCATTCAATCATACTAGATTGGAATCCTTGTTTCAAAAGAAACAAGTTCCTCATACTCATGCACATTCACATCATGCACATGCTTATGATGCACATCATGCTCACACTCCCACTCATAAGTATGCTAAGGTGTACATATGTACACATTGTGGCCGCAAAGGCCATTTAGCAAATTTTGTTATGAAAGGTTAAATGTTCTTATTTTTGATAAAAATAAAAATGCTTGGGTTCCTTACAAGACTAACCCCATAGGACCCAAGAAAATATGGGTACCAAAATTCCCACCTTGTGTATTTGATGTAGGTGAGGAATCTCTCAAAACGTGAGAGATTTGGTGCCTTGATGGTGAGTGCATTTGAACTAAAATGACACATACTTGAAGCACCGCTATCAAGGAATTTTGGTGGGTCAATCACCATGCTAGGAGCTTTGAAGTTGGTAACAATTTCTAAACTCCTATTTCATTTATGTACATGCCTTTTAATTTCATGTATCATATAGCATGTTCATATTTTTTTTTGGTGCTTCTTGTGGCATTTACATGCTTAAATGTAGAATGTGTCAAAACTTGTATTTATACATATATGAATAGTGAACTACAATTGACTTATATATATTTGAACTTCATGCTCATTTGTATTCACTATATGCATGTGTATAGGCTAGTTTTGATGATTCCGTCATTTATACCTGTTATGCCTATCTTTGATCTTACTTCATGTATATGTGTGTTTAATTCAAATCTAATAAATATACATATATACCCTTGAGTCATTTGCCTTCATGCAATATATATTGGACTCTTTTCATATTTGGGATATGTATGCATATTGTTAGAATTGGATAAATCATACATATACCATGAAGATTAGTATTTTAAATAATAATAAAAAAAATTGATGATTTTTCATGTTTTTGATTTGTATTAAAGATTAAAACATGTGTAAAACAAAATGTGATTTATGATCTTTTTGAGCTTTATAGACCATGAGTGATTAAATCTTTGTGTATTTAGTATTGCTTTATGAAAATATATGATTTGTTTTAAGATGAAAAATAAGATTTTCATGAGATTCATGCTTCACTTTCTATTTTCATGAAAATACCATTTACATAACCTTTGAACACTCATCTTTTATGATAAAAGATAATTTTTGAGCTTTATGGACTATGAGTGCTTAAACTTGTATGTATTTAGTATAATTCATGAATAACATATGATTTCATACTTGTGAAGGATCTTTAACTAGTTTTTCAAAAATTATTTATAACTAGTTATTTATTCTTCAAATTTGGTAGTGCTTAGACATAACTATTTTTAAAACCTACCAATTTTTGGTTATGAGTATATACATGACTTACAATGTTATTTTACAATTGGTATATTACTCACATTTTGGTTCCTATATATGTATGTCCTAATTTTCAAATTGGTCTTATCTATTCACATACATATATATGATTTTCATGTGCTTGCTTTACAATTGATTTACATTCTTAAAAGCACAAAAAGTTTATGCTAAGTTAAGTTAACACCTTATATTAACTATGCATAAGCTTATGAAAAATAAAAGGATTTTATTTTAGATCTTTCATTTGGTATCAATATGCTTCAACTTCAAATTTGTTATATGATTACAATTGATATCAATATGTTTGAAACAAAAATTTTTTTTGCAATGATAACTTGATATCACACATCTTCAAGTGCTATTTTCTATTGGTATCAAAATTACAAATTATGATTGGTTCAAATTTGTTTTATTGGGAAAAGTTCAAAATTTTGTTTTGATAAAGAAAAATTAAAAATGTTTTGTTTTGTATTTCCTATATGCAAGGAGAGCTTAACATCTCTCTTACATATAGATTCATGTTGAGTATATTATAAATTGAGGAGCTTAACATCTCTTCTTTATATGATATACGTGTGTAGGGGGAGCTTCACATCTCCTTCTATGCACCGGTCGACCGACAGAGAAGGAATCTCTGCTCCAAGTGCTCGGTCGACCGAGCCGGTCGACCGGAGGCTGCAACGGTCGGATTTTGACCGTTGCCGGTTGACCGGGCCGGTCGACCGGAAGCTCTGACAGAGCCCAACGGTCAGATTTTTCTGGCCTCTATAAAAGGGGGTTTTGTCATTGTTTTGAGCCAAGATTTTTGGAGACCTTAGAGCTAGTTTTTCCAGTCTTTCTGAAGGATTTTTCTCCACAAAATTAGAGTCAATACTTCCAATTAAAAGGAGAGTTTTATCAAAGAGTGTAAAAGAGATTATCTTGAGTTTTTCACCAAAGATTCTTTCCTTGCTTTCTCACACAAACACTTGAGCATCCATTGAGCTATTCATTCTATAGGAGTGTTATTGTGAGAGGATTTTAGGTGATCAAGAGTTGTGATCACCAAAGTTCATCTTTGTTCTTTGAGAAGGCGGACGGTTGTGTTCGCGGTTTGTTTCGGGTCCTAGTGAGGACTTGGTGTTGTTGGGTCCTAGTGAGGACTTGTAGCTTGAGGTGCGGCCTCGACGAGCCGGTGGGCTTGTGGTGTGTAAGGGACTTTGGGAGTCCGAGGGCTTGTAGGTGTTGCGGCACCAAGGAGAGATCCGGTTGGATCGTGCATAGTGGAAATCCTTCGTGTGTCGAAGGCGGGGATGTAGAGCAAGTGTGCTCGAACCTCGAAACAAACCCTTTGTGTTTGCGATTGCTCACTCTTGCTTTCTTACTCTTTTTGTCTCTATTATATCTTGCATTACTTACATTGTATTTACTTTACATGCTTGATATACCCTTGTGCATATTTGATATATACTTGCGTGGGATTGTTGCTAACACTTGTATTCAACCAAGAGAGCCAACGCGGCACCTCAACCCATTCAAGGGGAATCTAGAGGAGTTTGTCCAGAGCCTCGCAAGGGGAATTCGGCAACACTCTTGTGTTATACATAAGTGTTTAATTAAAAGAAGTTTAATTTGGTCATCTTAGTTTTAATTCCGCATTATTTGTTCATAAGTGACCATTAGATTAGCCATCACCTATTCACCCCCCCTCTAGGTGATCTTACATAGCCGTTGGAGTCTGTCAGGCCTGTCGGACGACCGCCCGGTCGTCCGGCCAACGGTCATATTTCAGACCGTTTGAGCCATTGGTCGACCGGTCGGTCGGCCGAGCCAGGATACAGAGAGCAAGTCTCTCTGTACGGTCGACCTCTCGGTCGGCTGGGCCCTTTCCAGAGAGCAGAACTCTCTGGACGGTCGACCGGATCGGTCGGCTGGCCCTCCTGCCAGAACTGGCGTGCACGTCTGTGCACGTCGGTCGACCCTGAAGGTCGGCCGACTTCAAGCTACGGTCGACCGTCACGGTCGGCCGGCTGAAGCCAGGAAACAAGGTTTAAGGGATTAAAAACTTGGTCTTTTTGGCTCACATAAAATCCCATAAAATACTGAAAAATCTACAAAAATAGTTTTAACACTTTACTTTGATAAACAAACATGCTCGCACAAAATCAAGGCATGTTACAAATGATTTGGACTATTTTTGTAAGTTGGAAATATTGGCTCAAAATAAAACGGTATTTTCCAAAACTTGATTTTTCAAAGCTTGTTTTCCAAAACTTCACCAAATACAAAAACAAGATATTTAAACAACTTTGAAGTATAGTGTGTATGGATATGATCCACTACACAAACATGGTGAAATATCTATGTTTTTGGCATTATGCACTAAAATTGGTTTTGGATAAAACATATAAACTAGAATATCAAAAACCAAACTTATATTTTCTAAAATAGAAAATCTTTTGTAAAACAAAACTATCAAGAGTGTGTGTGTATATAATACTTGAGCAATCCACCAACTACTCTATCCTTTACATTTTATCTAAAATAAAATCTTACTAAACAAACCTAGACACAAGTCTTCATCTTATTGAAGTCTTCACTTGAAGCCTTCTCATCTTCTTGACTTGGTCCAAACACGATCCAATGGCTCTTGGATCAAACCATGCTAGCTCCAAAACTTGACTTTAAATCTTTTGTTGAAGCTATGCACCTACTAAGATCTTGATCATAAATCTTTCACTAATTAAACACAAGATCATTAGTAAATATAACTACATGAGTTGATCATCATCAAAACTAGAGTGATGGGCTTTCGGGCCAACAATCTCCCCCTTTTTGATGATGACAAAACTCATGAAGTTATATATGCATGGATTAAAGTAAAGCTCCAAAGAAGCTCACCCTTAACTTATGCATACCAAATAAACAAAATAAATATGCAATGAGGCACATAAACATGTATGCAAATGTAGGAGTAAACATGCTAATCAAGCATAAAACAAAATCACAAAATCTTTTTCTCCTATTTGCAAAACAAAACATATATGCATAAACACAAATATTAATCCCCTTTAAGCAAGGAAAATAAAAACATGCATATATCTCAAATACTTCTCCCCCTTTTTGTCAATCATCAACAAAGGGGTTAAAGTAAAAACAAAATCATCAAATCTTTCTCCCCCTTTTTGTCAAAAACAAAGAGACCAATAAGGGGTGTAATCGAATAAGTCAAAAAAAAGGGTATATGCGATATACATTCATGAAGAGGAAGACGGTAAAGTAACTTCCCTACACATATACATTACATGAAAGAGGGATGACAAGCCCTAATTCACATAACGTATAATATGTAATGCATAAGAGGAGATGTGAAGCTCCCCCTACGCACGTGTACCACATAAAGAAGAGTTGTCAAGCTCCTCAATATACAATACACTCAACATGAATCTATATGTAGAAGAGATGTTAAGCTCTCCTTGCATATAGGCAATACAAATCAAAAATTTTGATTTTTTTTATAAAACAAAATTTTGAATTTTCTCAATAAAACAAATCTTGAGTATTTTTTCTTAAATTTTATTTCTTATCATAAACAACTTTGTGCTTTAAACATGTAAAACAATTTTAACTCAAGCACAATTAACTCATATATGAGTATACCAAATGAAATTGATACATACATATATAGGAAAACAAAATATGAGTATATACAAAAATAGAGTCAAATTGATACCAATTGAAACGATTCAATGATACCAATTGAAACAATAATAGGATCATGTGTATATCTCATAAAACATTGAAGAATAAATAACTAGTTAAATTAATTTTTGAAAAACTAGTTAAAGATCCTTCAAAAACATGAAACCAAATCATATGTATTTCATGAATCATACCAAATACACAAGAGATGACACTCAAAATCGTTTAAGCTCATAAAAGTGTTCATGAATCAAAGTCATGACAAAACAAATGAAGTATGAGTGTACAAGAATCATGTATATAGCATTTTCATGAAAATAGTCATTAAGGCTCAAAATGATCAAAACAAATTATTCATTTTATTTTATCAAACAAAATATGAAAATTTATTTTTCATTAAAAACAATAAACTTCTAGGTATATGTATGATTTATCTAAATCTAACAATATGCATACATATCCTAAACATAAAACGAGTCTATTAATAGTATTTGCATGAAGGCAAGAGACTCACGGGTATACATGTATATTTATTAGATTTGAATAAAAATTACATATACATGAAGTAAAACATGAAAATTGGCAAAATAAGTATAAATGAAAGAATCATCAAAACTAGGCTATACATGTGCATATAGTGGGTACAAATGAGCATGAAGTGCAAAAAAATATGAATCAATTTGTTGCTCACTACTTGAACATGTATATACACAAGTTTTAATGAATCTACATCTAAACATGTATTTACCACATGAAGCACATAAAACAAATGAACATGCTAAAATTATGATATGAATAAAAAGCATGTAAACAAAATAAGAGTTTAGAAATAGTTACCAACTAAGGACTATGTTCCAAAACTCCAAACATGGTGGTGACTCACCAAACCTCCTTGATAGCGATGCATCTATATATGTGTCCATCAAGTCCATGTGCATCCACCATCAAGGCACCATCCCTCTCACGTCGTGTGAGAGCCCTCACCTACATTAAAAACACAAGGTGGGAGTTTTGGTACCCATTTTTTCGTGGGTCCTTGAGGGTTAGTCTTATAAGGAACCCAAAAATTTTTATGATTAGCAAAATTAATATGATGCAACTTGTCAAAACAAAATTTTGCTAAATGGCCTTTGCGGCCACAATGTGTACAAGTGTACACCTTGGTATGCTTATGTGTGTGAGTGTGAGCATGACGTGCAACATAAGCAAATGCATGATGATGATGTGCATGAATGTGTGGAGTTTGTTTCTTTGAAAACAAAGACTCCAATCTATTGTGGTTAAATGCACAAGAGCTCAAGGTAGAGCTCAAACAATCAATTTTATTTTTCAAAAATTTAATCTCACTTTCATCAATGGTGGCATGTAAAGCATGGTGAGAATGTGAAACATTTTTCTTATTCTTTTTAGAAAAACCTTCTTTTTCTTTTTCACAAACTTTTCTTTTTAAACAAGAGTTTTCTTGAAAAACAACCTCTTTTTGTTTTTCCACAAAAATAACTTTATTTTTCAAAGATGTGTTTCCTTCACGAAGATCATTTAATTTAGACATCAAGGAAACATTCTCATTTTTCAAAAATTCATTTTCTTTTTCAATGCATGCAACCTTATTTCTAAATGAATCATTTTCCTTATGCATGCAGTCAAATTTCTTTTTCAAATTTTTATTTTCTTTCTTAATCATGTCATATTTCTCAAGTAATTGTTGGCAAAATGAAGTGAGCTCATCATATGACATGTCCTCATCATCTAACTCGGATTCGGTATTTACCTCAAGGGGGTTATCCCCTTGGACCATATAGCACTTGTTGGAGATGTCGTTTCCAACGTCCGAATCGCTCCCGGCATAATATAGATCCTTTTCGCCAAGGGAGGTGATGATGTTCCAAGCTACAAAAGCCGAATCAACATTAGAAACTCTAGATAAATAATCATCATTTAGGGTACTCTTTAAAGCATTTAGGGCTTTTACATTAGCCTCAAGATTCTTGCCATTTAAACAATATGCATCATTAGTGGTAGCAAGATAAACATGAATGCCTAGGGCTTTGAGGTACATAGACATCTTAACCTTCCAATTTGGATGTTAAGAATGTCAAAGGTGGGTGGTGACATGAAGTCCTTGGTGTGTGTACAAAATATTGTGATTAGCCTAAAATGAGGATCTTTAACTCTAGGTTGTTAGACCTAAAATCAGAGCACTTGGCTCTGATACCAATTGAAAATGCTCTGATACCAATTGTAGATCACCTAGAGGGGGGGTGAATAGGTGATGGCTAATCTAATGGTCACTTAATGCCAAATAATGCGGAAGTAAAAACTATTATGACCTAAACTAAACACCACGCATAACACAAGAGTGTTGCCGAATTCCCCGTGAAGGGCTCTGGACAAACTCCTTTAGATTCCCCTAGATAAGGGTTGAGGTGACGCGTTGGCTCTCTTGGTTAAATACAAGTGTTAGCAAACAACCCAAGCATGTATATCAATAAGCACACAATATATCAAGCATGTAAAGATAAGACAAGTAATAGCATGCAAGATATAAACAAAGAGACAAAGAGAGAGAGTGAGCAATCGCAAATATAAGGGATTTGTTTCGAGGTTCGAGCACACTTGCTCTACATCCCCGCCTTCGACACACGAAGGATTTCCACTATAATCGATCTCACCGGATCACTCGGTGCCGCAACACCTACAAGCTCTCGGACTCTCTAGCCCATACACACCGCAAGCCCACCGGCTCGCCGGGGCCGCACCTCAAACAAAGAGTTCGCACCCAAACCCGAAACACCGAGTCCCCACTAGGACCCGAAACAATGCGAACACAACCGTCCGCCTCCTCAAAGAACAAAGTAGAACTTTGGTGATCACAACTCTTGATCACCTAAAATCCTCTCACAATAAACTCCTATAGGAAGATATAGCAATGGATGGCTCAAGTGTTGTGTGAGAAAACAAGGAAAGAGATGGTGGAAGAAAACTCAAAGAAATCTCTTTTAACACTCTTGATAAACTCTCCTTTTAATTGGAAGTATTGGCTCTAAATTTTGTGGAGAAAAAACCTCTTAAAAGAATAAGAAAAACTGGCTTAAAAACTCTCCAAAAATCTTAATCAAAACAGCCCCCAAATGCTCCTTTTTATAGAGTCTGAAAAACTAGCCGTTGGGGTCTGTCAGGCCTGTCGGACGACCGCCCGGTCGTCTGGCCAACGGTCATATTTCAGACCGTTTGAGCCATCGGTCGACCGGTCGGTCGACCGAGCCAGGATACAGAGAGCAAGTCTCTCTGTACGGTCGACCTCTCGGTCGGCCGGGGCCTTTCCAGAGAGCAGAACTCTCTGGACGGTCGACCGAATCGGTCGGCCGGCCCTCCTGCCAGAACTGGCGTGCACGTCTGTGCACGTCGGTCGACCCTGAAGGTCGACCAACTTCAAGCTGCGGTCGACCGTCACGGTCGGCCGGCTGAAGCCAGGAAACAAGGTTTAAGGGATTAAAAACTTGGTCTTTTTGGCTCACATAAAATCCCATAAAATACTGAAAAAATCTACAAAATAGTTTTAACACTTTACTTTGATAAACAAACATGCTTGCACAAAATCAAGGCATGTTACAAATGATTTGGACTATTTTTGTAAGTTGGAAATATTGGCTCAAAATAAAAACGGTATTTTCCAAACTTGATTTTTCAAAGCTTGTTTTCCAAAACTTCACCAAATACAAAAACAAGATATTTAAACAACTTTGAAGTATAGTGTGTATGGATATGATCCACTACACAAACATGGTGAAATATCTATGTTTTTGACATTATGCACTAAAATTGGTTTTGGATAAAACATATAAACTAGAATATCAAAAACCAAACTTGTATTTTCTAAAATAGAAAATCTTTTGTAAAACAAAACTATCAAGAGTGTGTGTGTATATAATACTTGAGCAATCCACCAACTACTCTATCTTTTACATTTTATCTAAAATAAAATCTTACTAAACAAACCTAGACACAAGTCTTCATCTTCTTGAAGTCTTCACTTGAAGCCTTCTCATCTTCTTGACTTGGTCCAAACACGATCCAATGGCTCTTGGATCAAACTGTGCTAGCTCCAAAACTTGACTTTAAATCCTTTGTTGAAGCTATGCACCTACTAAGATCTTGATCATAAATCTGTCACTAATTAAACACAAGATCATTAGTAAACATAACTACATGAGTTGATCATCATCAAAACTAGAGTGATGGGCTTTCGGGCCAACAATACTTGCTGAGCCAAGTCATGTCTAGGATCACATCGTACGCTCCAGTGTTCAGTAAGAACATGTCGGCTCCTAACTTTCTACCACATAACTCCACAGTGCACGCCTTACAAATCTTGTTAGTAATGATTACCTCATTCCTCGGACTAATTTCCCACTGGTTACTCAAACATACTAGGGGTATACAATGCAAAGCAGTAAATCTACTGGATATGAAGCACTGTGATGCGCCGGAGTCAAAGAGTGATAAGACTGGAACTGAGTGGACCAAGATTGTACCTGCCACTAATTCTCCAGATGCCTCAGCTTCCTCTGCTGTCAAGTTGTAGGCCTGGCCGCTCTCGCGGCCTACTCCAGTCCTGGGTCCCCTCTGAGCCTGACCCAGAGTCCAACACTGGGGAGGAAGTGGAGCTCCTCTGCCTACTAGTCCTGGATTCCTCCTCAACGGTGGTGCTGAAAATGCTTGGGGAGCTGCTCGTGCTGGAGGTGCTGGTTGTGCCACTCGTGCTGGAAGTGCTGGTGGTGCTGGAGCTGCATCCAGGTCTTCTTGAATGGACACTCACCCACTGAGTGGTTGCTAGATCCGCATGCCAAACACAATCTATTGGCCATACAGCAGTTCCGCTGATTGTGTCCAGGCTTCTAACAGTATCCACACACAAGCTGCTGAGAAGGAGGCTGAAAAGGCCACTTGGCTACTGGGGTACCAAAAGATCTGACTGGATTCCCTCTGTGCACCTGCTGAAATTGGCACTTCATAGGCTTGTGCTGCAGCTCGATTCTCCTATTCTTCTCTAATCCCTACTCCACATCACGAGCTATAGAAAGAACTTGGGAGTATGTCTTCAGCTGGTGGGGTATAAGCAACATCTAGATATCCACCCTCAATCCTTGTTGAAATCTGCTAGCTCTCTTCTCCTCGTCGGCTACCATATATGGTGCAAACCGACCAAGTCTTAAGAATTCAGCAGCATACTCATCCATCGATCGATTCCACTGCTGCAGGCTGATAAACTGCTCCATCTCCTTCTGAGCAGTTGCCAGGAAAAATCTCTCATAGAAGCCTTCGAGAACTGGTCCCAAGAGATGGGCTTCTCCAGCCTCGCCTCTTCAACTAGCCACCAGGTCCTCGCCACATTTTTCAGCTGGATCTTGGCCACTTCCACCTGGTTATCACCAGAAATTCTGGTCGCCTTTAGAAGATCAGTCATGTCGATCAACCACTGCTCTGCATCCAGGGGCTTCCCAATGCCCAAAAAGTCTGCCGGCTGCAACCTCCTGAAATCTGATACAGTACCTGGACTCTGCTCCCAGGGTGCAGTCAGCAATCCTTCTCATAAAAGCTCTGTCTGCTGCTGCTGACTATTCATCATCCCCTGAAGTATCCTCATCATGTCGTTCTCCCCGTGCGGACCGTCATGGGAAGTGCCAGGACCGTTACGTGTCCCCCGTCTCTCCATATTCGAGCTGACTGAAAAGGTGACGGAATTAAAGAACTGCATGAGATTTCAGGAATCAAGGGATAGATTTCAAAGAAAGAATAGATAACATCGTACTTGTAATTGGAATGTATAGCAAAGACTCGTGTGACTCAGTTGCAAATTAATCCAACATTAATCTGCAGACCGGCCATATTGAAGGTGTGAGAGCCTAGGCTCTGATACAAACCTGTGGCGCCCCGCTCCTGAGAATACGGGGACGCCACTGTGACGTACATACGCAGGGCGATGGTACCATCACGTATATACGCTAAGCATCAATACAACACAATACAGGGATCAGAGTGCGGAAATATGTGGTGTTATACATTCCAACACAAAATAGTACAAGTACTTAGTCATCACAGGTTGTGACATAATATTACATAAATATTACATCACCAGGTAGTACAAAAGTAGACTGTACAGGGTATAAAAGATAAGAACTCACGAGCTGGAAGAGGGAATCTCGTGAGCGGGGAAAGACAGGTTGAAGCTACGGCTGATTCGCCTGCTCCTCGAAGAAAGCCTGGTCCTCAACTGATGGGTCCACCTTAGTCCAAACTGCTAAGTCTAGACATGCAAATTTAGGGTTGATAGTGGGCAACCCAGCGAGTGCAAGAAGAACCCAAATGGTAAGTATAAATAAAAGTGAGTGCATCAAGTCAAGTATAATGTACCCAAATCAATAAGCATGGAATAACCACAATAAATAATGAAATATGAAAATGTCATTAGAATTTATATGGCATGAAATAAAAGCAAGTATAGCAGGTCAAACGTCATGTAATCAAATTAGCAAGCATGGAGTAACTACAGTAAATAGCAAGTATGAAAATGACAATAAAATTCATATAGCATGAGTCAATTATCAAGTTATTATTAAGACTCGTTCAATTTGTATGTTTTGGTATATGGCCCGTACCATATACTTCCGCATACAAGTCGAGTGAGGTTGGTTATTGGAAAATTGATGGGGAACGACGAACCATGTTTAGAATGGGTCCCGTGCATGCCCGAGACAACAGTCCAGGAGTATCTGGTACTGAGCCAGAACGTACCACTAGGTACCAGGACTTACTATATGCCTGAAGGTCTTAGTATACGCCCAAACAGGAATAGAGTGTCACCGTTCCCCACAGGGATATACCCAGGGGATTATAGCACACCCGGCAGGCAGGGGGTAGGGGTGCCAGTACATCCCTCGGAAGTGCCGATTGCCTCCAGATCGAATCCCAGGAATTAGTTGTACAACATATGTATGCCACCATAAACACAGAAGCTATATCGATACCCATCAATTTCCCCCGTCCCGATGTAAGTTGTTTAAATATAACAGAGTGTCAAATAATAAAGTCCACAGGGTATTCACAAAAGTCCAATATCCATGGTTATCCTATTACGGGGGCCAACAGGAGTATAATATCAGGAGTAATGTCAGGAGCCTCCCTATTTCATGGGTTCAAGTATACAGGAGTTCTGGAGTACAGGAGTTCAGGAGTACCAAATGTCTGGTAATAATATAATAATCATGCCAAGTCCCCGTAAAAGTGATAGTTATGAATATGCCATATAATACAGGTATCAATGGTGGTAGTGGCCGGTCAAGGGTCGCGATGTCAAGTCAATGTACTTGTACCACATGAAAGCATGTCAAGTGAGTGTTAGCATGTGTTATATACCGGGGGTCAGGATCAGGTGTCAAGTATGACATATATCAAGTACCGGTATCTGATATCAAGTGTCGTGGATCAGGAATCAAGTATAACATATCAAGTACCGATGTCAGATATCAAGTGTCGTAGATCAGGCATCAAGTATAACATACCAAGTGCTGGTGTAAATATAGCGTACAATATCATATATTTTTACTTGTATAGCAAGGAATCAGGTATTGAAATTTACAGTAGCAAGTGTTAGGCATGTCACGGTAATAATAAGATGTGCACATATCAATATCATGCAATAAATCAAGGGTAGTAATTTTCAAGCCTAATACAAACACTTACCTGAAACCGGAATGAAATACTAGGTTAAAATTCGAGAAATCCGCGAACCCGTACAAGCAAGCCACTAGCCCATTTTTATATATTAAAATATATAATTATAAATATATATATAATTAGAGAGGGAATGAGAGAGCAGAGAGAAAGAGAGAGAGAGAGAGAGAAAATAAGGTATTTTTAGAAGAGAAAATAGGAATTAAAAGGGAGGGGTATGATTGTAATTATAGGGAAGTGATTTGGGAATGAGGGGAGGGGTATTTTAGGAATGTAGAAAAGTGGGTTTATTTATTGAAAAAGGGGAAAAGAAATAAAGAAAGAAAGAAGGAAAGAAGAAGAAAGAAGGAAAGAAGGTGGGGGGATGGTGGTCGGCCCTGGGGCGGCGGCGCTGCCGCCGGAGGTGGGGGCGGCGCGGCTTCCCCAGGGAGGGGTGGTGTTGGGGTGGAGTTGTTTTGTGGCTGTTGTTGTTTGATGGAGGAGTGGTGGTGGTGGTTGTTGGTGGTGGTGGTTGTTGTGGTTGTTGGAGGTGGTGGGGAGTTACAGGAGGAGAAGGAGGTGATGATGGGGTGGTGGGAGTGGTAGATTTGATGGATCTGGTGGTAAATTTTGGCGGAGGGAGGTAGTGATGATGTGTTTGTTTGAAATTGGAGGTGGTGGGTGGTTGGTGGAGGTTGAAGGAGGTGGAGGAGTGGAGAGGGGTGTGGGGGAAGTGGCCGGCGGCTAAGGGGGGCGGTGGTGGTGGTGGTGGTGATGGTGGAGGCGACAGTGGTGGTGATGAAGGGATGATTTGATTTTTGGTTGAAGGAGGTTTGGAGTTGAAATGAAAATGAAAAGGAGAAGGAGGGAGGGAGGATTTAATAGAAAAGAGGAGAAAAGGGTGATGATGAAATGGAGGGAGAGGCTGTAGCAGCAGCCCATCAGGCCTTGGCTGCTGCTGCAGGCGGCGGTGCAGCTGCGGCAGGGAGCAGTTGCATGGGGAAGGTAAGGGGAAGAAAAGAAAAGAAAGAAAATAAAGGAAAAGGAAAAAATTAAGGAAAAAGAAAAGAAAATAGTAAAAAAATTATTATTAAATAATTAATTTATTAAAATATCTGGGAGTATAAAGTAGCGGAGTAGAGAAGGAAAAAGCAAGAAAAGAAATTGTCGATAAATAATATTATTATTTTAATAGGGCGAAAATTCGACTGTTTCAGAAACGTTCTTAAAAATTTTCAAAAATAGTAAATATTTTTTTAAGATGTTCGGTGAAATTGGATTCGAGAAATTCAATTTATATTTCAAATTAAAAATCTTGAAATTTTCTGGCGATGCCAGCAAACACCAGAATTAGTCAAATTTTGATAAATTTAAAAAAATCTCAAAAATATATTTAGATAGAAAATAAAATTCTAAAAAGTAACATGAAAGCCGTTTTTAAAAATTCAATCTCATTTGAAAACTAAAAATCTGGAAATCAGTCAGCGATGCCGACTGACACTGGTTTTGGAGATTTTGCAGAAAAATTCTGAAAAATTTCAGAAAATTATGAAAAATCTAAAATATTAGAAAACAATGTTTGAAACTAAAATCGATCAAATCAGACTTCCAGAAAGGTCAAATTGGGCAGCAGGTTAGTATCGGGTTCTCGGTCCGGGTTAGGGCTGACTCTAGGTCTGAGATCTAGGTCCGATACACAATAACATAAGTAATCACAACCCAAAAACACATACTGGAAGAAAATTAAATTACTACGGTCAAAAATTTGGGACACGGGTACGTATCCCGGGAACGGGGTGCTACAGATCTCGAGTGGGGGAATCCCACCTCGGATTTACAGTCATGACTCCGGAGAAAAAAGCACGTAGGCTGGCCGAGTGGGGGTCAATGAGTAGGTTCTGCGGATCCTGAGAAGGATGTAGGGAACTAGTAAGAATTGAAATGTATTTTTATTAAATGATTTTAATAAAATATATAAAAAGTGAATGAAATACGGGGAGCTTTTATTCGTTAGAGGAACTTTCCTGCGTTTATTTGTCGGGGTGGTGTTAGTAAATCGCTTTGTACTAAGTGACCATGTGTTGTGGTAAATTCGGGGATGGGGTCTTCTACTGTTTTTCTGTCTCAGAGGATGCTCCGGGTGTGAGGATGTACTCTCAAAGATAACTCTGCAGGACAAAATCTTTAAGGTACTTATTGAAGCACCGGCATTGAGAAGTCTGGTGTCCCTTACTATCATGGAAGGAGCAGCAGTCCTTTTCTCCAGGATGAGCAGCATCATGTTTCTTTGCTTTCGGACGTTTCACTCAAGGTTAACTCTTGATGGCTTCGAAGACGTCCTGGATTGGGCTTCAGCGGGGTGAAGCTATCATCCACCCGGTAGGCTAAGAGTGTGTTCTGTTGAGAGTGTGAGAATGATTGTTTCTTGAAAGTGCCTTGACCGCGACCCTGGTTGTCAAGCGAAGGGGTCTTTGTATTGTGGATTCGGTTTTTCTATGTCATTGTCACGGTTGAAAGATGGGTTGGCGGAGCTTTTCATCGCTTCCTCTAACTGTATGTACGATTAGGCTCAGTAGAGGACCTCGCTCCAACGGGTGACGTTTTACTTCATCAGATGTTTGTACAGTAGGTGGGTAACCTGTAGCCCGCTAATGAATGTGAGAGCAGGATGCGTCTTCACTGCAATTGTGTAATTTGGCTAACTGATCCTGAAAGCAGCCAATGTATGCCTTGAGGCTGTCGGAGGGTCTCATCTTGATGGACAGAAGATGATAGTTATTCTGCTTGAACTCTGAGGAGTATTGGGAGAGGAACAATCTAGTGAGATCCTCAAAGCTGCGGATTGATCTTGCAGAAAAGAGAAGGACCAATTGAAGACTACTCCCTTTAATCTTGAGGGAAAGATCTGGCACAAGATGGAGTCATTTCTGGCATGGATCACTATCTTGTCCTGACACTGACAGAGATACTGGACCAGGTCACTCTGATCGGAGTAGCAATCAAAAGGTTGAACTTCTTGGGAAATTCATATTCCAATATACTCTCAGAGAAGGGGGAGTTGGATTCCGGCATTGTGGCTCTGAGTCTGTCGTGATGCGTCATTCTTGATTCTTCGACCCGCTTCTGTACAAGCTTGTCAAGATCTTGAACACGGTTTAACTCCTCTACCTTTCTCCAAGAGTGATGTGTTGATCTTTCATGCAAGAAAGAGATGAACTTGACCCGCCATCAGATTGTTCTGAAGGAGTAGGGGAGACTATTCTACGATGCTTTCGGATCTGAGAGTGCTCTCCATGTTGCCCATGTACCAGTGAGCCTTTTTGTCGATGGAGGTGGCCTTTTGGTGTTTTTGGAGAGTGGTGATCTAGGAGAGGAGTTGGTTGTTTTGACGCTTCAACTCCTCTCGTTCATAGACTGTATTTTCTCGATCATGCGTCGCTTGCTCCCGATTGCGATCGAATAGGGTCCGATGCTTCTCCATCTCCTCCTTTATGTTAGTGAACATTTGGAAGAGTTGGCTTTTGTATGTTGATGGGGAGTGAATGTCTCTGGCTACCCTCTGTGAAGGTGTAAAGACAGTCTCTTCCACGATGAGGCTGAGGTTAAGGCTGCTCGGGGGATGATGCCCCCAGTGGTGGCGATAAATTTGCCTTTGGAAGTGGTCCCATTGCCGGTGGTCGGTTTCTTTTTTGGGGCCATGGCTCGTTAGAGAGGCTTTTTGAGGATAGATTTGGTAGTGAAGAGATTTGAGTGTTGGGACTCAACTCCCAACGAAAGCACCAGTTTGTGGTGGAGATTTTCCGCCATGAGTGATCGTACGGTCGATCGTCACAACAAGCGAGGGTAGAATTGAGTGGGGTTACAAGTGCGAGAGAAAATAATGCACAATACAAAAGAGACACATAATTTTTATGTGGAAAACAAAATCGGGAAAAACATGGGGAGTAGGAAAATCAACTAAATTCTGTATGTTACAGGAATTACAGGAATTGAATGCATATGCCTTACTGTCGGTCTTAGCTGGAAGCAAAAGGATCAAGAAAAAGGTCCCCTTCTCGTTGGAGGAGAAGGTCTATTTATACTTAACTAAATTCGCGTGCATGGAGACGGATAGTACGAACGCGATCCTCGTAATCGCATGATCTGCATGTGTAAATTTGTTGAAACGATCATAATTGTTGGCGCTTGATTGTTGAGATTACATGTAGAGAAATTCATCTCTGTCTATAACTGCTCAGACTGGAGGGCGTTCACGTTATGAACGTGGAGAAAGATCAGGCTGCAAAACTATCAATGGAGTTCAGGGATGATATGTTGTTGTGGTGTAATTAAAGGTGGAGATCAGTGATGATCTGCTGCCGCTTATTTTGTTCGGAGCTGAAGTCTCCGGAAAGGGGAGAGCTCTTGGACAGTAGAGAGCATTGAAGCTACCTAGGTGGAAGTGTTCTCGGGGCGAAGAGCAGCTTCTAAAATGGTTTCGGAGTGAAAGGGGCTTTTGGTTGCTTAAACACATAGCATCATCCTGTGAGGGTCAAATTTTCACCGCTACAGATATATTTAAAATTTATAATTTCAGAGGAGAATTGGCTTATAGGTGGTCTAAATTTGGAGTTGGGCTATGGAATTTTTTAAGAAAAAAGAAAATCCACAATTTAATTTATTTACTCTTTTGTAATGATTTTTTTGTAAGTATTTTGGAAAAAAAAATTATGGAATGTTATTCCCCAGTATCTACTAAAAACATGCAAGAAAAAAAGTATTTTATTTATATTTTAGGTTAGATATATTTATAGTCCTAATCTGTTAACTTGCTTATCTATTATTATCTAAAACTTTAAATTTTTGTTATTCATAAACATAAAATTTTGAAAAATGATTTTATCTCTTCCCATCTATACTAGCAATAATTTTACATGTGTATTGTATTGTCTTAAAAGTTAACAGTTGTATTATATTTTACATATGTCACCTTTTTTTGGAGAACAATAGAACCCCTTAATATGTTTTTTCCCTATGCAATTAACAATCTTATTTTATACTATCATTATGTTTTTTATTCTTTTTTTTCATACTAGAAATTAATAATTAACGAAAATTATTAAAAAAGTGAGTTTTGTGAGTACATTTTCATTATTAAATTTAAATTGAGTTAATTTCCTATAGAGAGAGTGAAGCAACTAATATAAAAGAGTGATATTGTTAAAGGGTAGCTAGGAAATTAAAAAATATATGAAATTAACTCAATTTGAATTTAAAAAATATATATAAAAGCAAGTGTCTGTCTGCTAATAAAAGAGTAGAGGGGGTGTGTCTACTTCAGTCCCTATAGTACATGAGGCGTATCTGCAATTAACCTTAAAAACAAATATAAAAGACTTGGAATTTTACTGTTTGGTCCTATTCTAATATTCCCGTGTGGACTAAATTTGAAACAATTGCAATAATAATAGAAAAAATTAAAAATTTAAAGTGAATAAATTGGTGGGAGCTTCATTTATTTGGGTCTTGCTCCCGCTAGGCCTGTCAACGGGTCGGGTTCGGGGCGGTACAGGTGGTACCATACCCGAACCCGTTTACCCAAGAGAGTACCATACCCGACCCGTTTACCCACGGGTCTAAAAATTAAGTTCCCATACCCGGACCCGTTGGACCCGTGGGTACAGACCCGTTTACCCGTACCCGAAAAAACTGAGCTGCAGGTCAATTTTTTGAGGCAAGCTGCAGCCTGCAGGCTGCAGCTTGCCTCAAAAAATTGTTGCTGCATTTGTTTCAAAAATTGGCGCCGTTTCAAGTGCTTCATTTGTTTCAAAAATTGTTGTTGCTGCTGCCTGCAGCTTGTTTCAAAAAATAATACCATTACCACTGAATGATACTGTACTTCATCTGAAGAGAATTTCATAAAAATAATACCATTTCACAACTCAAACAAAACAGAGTGAATTCGAGCACGCAACAGGATCTCTGATAGCAACTCAAAAATAGTTGCAAGCCATTTTCACAGTTTACAGCCATTTCACAGCAATCCAGTTTACAACCATTTCACAGTAGAATACCTACTTGCATCCCACACCAAAATAGTTGCAAGCAACTCAATATTAGAGACACAACATGAAACTAGCATCCTGCACTGGGAAATCTGCTTGATACAAAAACTGTTGCTGCTGCAGCTTGCTTTCAAAAACATGTTGCTGCAGGCTGCAGCAACACCTGTTTACCCAAGAGAGTAAATTGATACATAGCAATTTCCAACAAAATTAAAAGGAAGTGTTGCTGCATCTCAGTCTTCACTTAATCAACACATTAAACTTGATAAAGTTTCTACGAGAACATGCATTAAAAGGATAAGTTCCTTTTGCAGTTTAATTAACCAAGCAAACATGCAATGCTACATTAGGCATCATTATTTGCATTGCCAGGAAACTGTACTGACCAGATTACTTAGATTTCTTAGGACCTTTATTCACTACCGCTGTTGTAAACTGAGCAAAATGACTGCATCCTGTCAACGATTTATAAATATGAGAAAAAAATGTAACATTAAATACAAGAAGTTGAGAGCTCAGCAGCATGATGCAAACCTGGAAGAAGTTTATCATGATTAGCAACACAGAGAATGAGAGAAATAACAAAAGATGATTGCAGACCGCATCACTGTGGATAGATTAAAATGTGTCTGCACAAAATTTCAGCAGTATCCAAACAAGTAAATTTTTTTGTCAAAAATATACTCTCTCATATTATTGGTAAAACTATGATGAACCCAATACTTGTAGTTATTTCAGATATTTACATAGCCAAAATCAACTAAGATTCATGTTATTAATTAGCATCAAAGATGAGCAATACATGTATAAAGTAACCAGTCACCATGTAAACTATGCTTATGGACAAGATAATACAAATGCATATGGCAACAAGAGACACTATATACATGGTCTCTGACCTAATTAAAAATCATGATTTTGTTTCATTTCAAGAGAGGAGCATGTCAAATGATATTTCATGGATTATTCCAAGTCATACATACAACATGCTCCAAAATGTTCATTCCGCAGTTTCACAGAAGCCAACATTTAGCAAAATTTAAACGGAAAAAACAAATTACAACATGCCAACAGCATTATTTAGTTCAGGCTTCTGGTTTCATGTCAAGGTTCTTTTTTCCTTTTCCTTTATCTATTTTTTTCCCCTTGTGAAGGTAAAAGAGTTCATATTTCCAAAAACTTCAAGACACATTAGAACAATATAATTTATCAGTTTCCATGCATACAGAGTGTGAAAAAAAAAGGGATCACTGCAGAGTCGGGGAGAAATACAGAGATGAAGGTGAGGGGAAAATGAATGAAACTTCTGAAGTTTCCCTCTGGCTAGATGTGAATGCCCTTGGTGCATAGGGATAGAGATTCTGAGACAGAACCCTAAAAATTAGATCAGAATATCTAATCCAAAAAACATTAAATATCCTAACTTTCAACTCCAGGAGAAAAAAAAATTAAAAAAATTAAAAGAAATTGAATTCAGATCACCTAGACTTTGATAGTGGCACCGCCGTGGCCGCCTGGCTCCTTCTGACGGCGATCGAAAGCTGGACGTGGCGACGCAGGACGGGGCGACGCTCGACGCGGCGATCAGATCATCGGCGTCGGCGTCGGCAGCTTGGAGAGGGAGGAAGATGAGATCTGAGAGACTGAGACTCGTGCTCTCGGCGTCAGCGAGATTCGAGAGAGGCAGGCCGCAGGCGACGGTGAGATTCGATTTCGAGAAGAGGAAGCCGCAGCCCGCGATCGCGATGAGAAAGAGAATGAACCAATCTAGGGTTCTTCTCTCTCCTCTAAATTATCAATTTATATTGTTGGGTTATGAAAGCGAGTACACGGGTAAACAGGCCTGGTTCAATGAAATCCATACCCGACCCATTAACTAATCGGGGAAACGGGTACACGGGTATGCGGGTCCGGGTCTAAAATAACATTTCCCATACCCGTGAAATCTGATCGGGTCCGGGTCGGGTCCGGGTCTAGACCCGACCCGTTGACAGGCCTAGCTCCCGCATCATCATCTCAAACTAATCCCCTAATTAGTGTCTCTGAGTTCAATTGCTTGGGCGATGAAGATCTCATCGTCTCTCTCCCTCCCTCGGCCGGCTCCTGTGTGTTTGTCTCCATGTCAGCAAACCAATCGCTTTGTTTCTCCGGCCTCTCTCTCTCTCTCTCTTCCCGCGCGAGCGTGTGGCATCTTGGCCTGTTGCTGGCTGGTTCCACCACCAACCCGTGACCAACCAGACAAGAAGAAGGCCCTTGCAGAAGAGGTACACCATTGCCCATATGAAATTCTACTTGTTTGAACTCTTTGAATTGAGAGAGGCCATTGCTCCTTGCTGCGGCTCCGACCATAGATCTTCTCCCGCCTAGCGCTTTCTATCCGGGCAACAACTAACTTGAGGAACCCAAGCAATGAAGATGAACGCGTCGGAGAAGTACCCACACACACACAGGAACAGAAAAACAAGAAAAAAAGCAAGTGAACACAATATTTAAAAGCAAGTCAACACAATATTTAATGAGGTTGGATAATTTGCCTACCTCCTCGGGGCAAGGGAGAGAGATTTTATTCATTCAACAATCAATTACAAGAGAATACTTGATGGGATTCTTGCTATACCAAAAGGGATACAATTCATGAGGGCTCTAACCTATATTTATAGCTAGAGAGTCTCAGGAATTTAGGAAAGCCTGATTGGATTCGATCCTAAAACAGAAAAAGAGTCTGAATCTTGAAAGGAGAACAAAACGCGTCTGTCGGTCGACCGACCCACGTCCTCGGTCGACCGGCCCGGTCGACCAGGACCAACCGAGAGCATATGTGTGCCAGTCGGTCGACTGCGCCGGTCGACCGTTCCTTTGCCACGGTCGACCGGGTGGTCGACCGGGCTACCATGTGCACGTTTGTACAACCGGTCGACCAAGCGGTCGACCAGTCCTGTTGCTGGCCTGCTATAAGCCTTGTTCTCGCTCCTTTTGGCTTTCAATCTCTGCGCTATTTTTTTCCCGATGAGTTTAAAAAACTCTTTCGATGTCTTTATATCTCCTCTCTCCCTACATTTCTCCACCTCGGTGAAGATTTTTCAAATCTGAGTTGAACTCCAACGAACACCTGACGAAATCGACACTCTATCTCGGCTTGAGCGCTCCGAACAAAATCGATACATGATCTCGGTGAAATCGACATACGATCTCGACTTAGCTAATAGATGAAACCAGTTCCTTCAAACAAATTGCCAGCACACTTACAATTGATTTCCACTGATCTCACCAGATCTAAATTGAGTTTGTCGTCGCCACCTGCAACTTTCTTCAAACTCCAAAATCAACTGTATAGATTCTATATTTAGCTTAACTATCCAAACGGAATGCATCATACAAGCTTTCTCAACACTTAACCAACGAGAAATACCATATGAGCCAAACAATGAACGTGTCTACAACTCAATAACTTCACGAAATTTTATTCCATATGATCTCAAGAAGAACTCATCATGAGCCAACACTGACTCTCCAACTGACTGGCTCTCTTCAGTCCACATGTTTTCAAGATGGTCCAACCAAATCTGAGTAGAGCACACCAAACACCATCATTGGCTTCAACAATCTGGATGCACACCCCATTTATGCAAGTTCAATCATCTTCTCACTAGAAGATCAACTATTCATCGAGATCACAGTACTTCACCTCTATGTGAAGTCCAACTCTTCACCTCTACGTGAATTCAAACTCTTCGCCTCTACGTGAAGTCCAATCAACTTCTTGAGAACCCAAATACACCAAATAGCTTCATATGGGTTGCATCACCAAATGGTTGTGGCTTTACGGCTGCCTACGTATATTGCCCAAGGGATCAAACCAACCTAGTTCATTTAAATGAGCTCCACAGAGCTCAAGCACCTGTGACTGAATCTTCAGCGGCGAACCTAACTAGCTGAGTCATATGAACCTCCTTACTACCATCATGGAGAACAACGACCTTCAACTTGAGTTTGTCGCGGTCACAAACTTGAGATTCATGTTTCTTCACCTACTATCGTGGTTTTACCTTTGGCTGCAAATAATTCGACATTCTCATCAATGTCTTCAACCTATTCAGTATCAAAGCTGGCTTCATGATCTTCACCCTGTGTCACATCCGATGAAGTCCTCACTGATACTGAACTAACTGGAGATAGTGGAGTGGCATCAACCTCAACCCGCTGCAATACTTTCTTAGTCTTTATCCTCTCTACCTGCTGAGAGACGGTTGACTTCAACATTGAAGTCTCATCAAATTTGACATGCTGACTCAACACGATCTTTTTATTTTCAGGATCCCATAATTTGTAGTCTTTCATATTTCTTTTAACACCCAAAAACACAAACTTCTTTACTCGCAGATTCACCTTGCCATCTCTGGCACTAAAGTAGGCCGAACTTTCAAGTTCTCGCAGCAAACCATGATCTTGAGCAGCTTTTTCAGACCAAACTTCTAATGGAGTTTTACCTCCTATTGCAGTCGATGACAATCCATTTATGAGATGGCTAGCATATACAATCACCTCAGCCCAAAAAGATTTGTCTAATCGTGCATTAGATAGCAAATTCTGAACCGTCTCCAGCAAGGAACGATTTATCTCCTTAGCCAACCCATGTATTCCATCCGTGAAGTGAGTACCAATACCAGTATTCTGGCCAAATTGTAGGAATTGGTTCTTGTATCTTTCAACATTACCAATTTTTAGCTCCTTGATTTTCCTGCCAGTCTGCTTCTCCATCATATCCTTTCACTTCACTAGCATACCTAGAGCTTCAAACTTTTGTCTCATAGGATATATCAAATAATGCCTAGATAAATTATCAATAAAAGAGACAAAGTATCTATGACCTCTAAGCGATGTAGTCTTAGAAGATCCCCAAATACTTACGTGAACACAATCAAGAAGACCTTCTGAGCGGTGAGTAGTGGTGCCGAATTTCACCCTCTTCTTGTCCAGAATGTCGTGTTCATGCAATTCTGAATTGCAGGTAGATGCACCTTCCAATGATCTCTTCTTTGCTGGAGCTTGCAAAGACTTTTTTCCTCCGTGTTCGAGCCTCATCTGCCAGACCTGTGTGCAAACATCATCTGAAGAAATAGAAGTTTTCACCTGAACTGTCACTGTACTACCCTTCAAGTAGTAGAGATTGTTCCGACGAACACACTTCATAACCACCATTGAGCTTTGGTCATCTTAAGAACACCATCTCGTATAGATACCACAAGACCCAATGTTTCCAAAGCACCAACTGAGATAAGGTTCCTTTTGAGTTGAGGCGCATAACTCACTTCCTTCAATTCTCGTACTATCCCATCAAACATCTTGACACAGACTGTACCTATTCCTTCTTCATTACACAGATGATTATCATCCATGACCGTGAAATATCCATCTAACTTCTCAAAACCAGTAAACCAGTCCCTGTTCAGGCGCACATGATAGGTAGCTCCTGTATCTAAGATCCAGTCAATATTATCTGAGTAACTAACAATAGGAGTAGTAACTGAGACAGAGAATACGGATGAGTCTGAGTTCGATCCATCTGCCTGTGAAGTACTGGTATGAGTACTGATCACCTGTGCAAGATTTGCCCCGGTCTTCGACTCCTTCTTCTTACCTTTGACCTTCAGACAATCAACCTTCAGTGCCCTAACTCCTTGCATAAGACGCACTGATTTTTCTTTAGATCTCCGAATCCTAATCTGGACTTCTAGTTCTCTGATTACCTCTTCCCTTCCGATTGGAACTGTTGGCTCAAAGGCCCATCACTCTAATTTTGATGATGATCAACTATGTAGTTATAGTACTAATGATTTTGTATTTGATTAGTCTCAGATTTGTGATCAATATCTTAGTTGGTGTTTAGCTTCAACAAAGGATTTAAAGTCAAGTTTTGGAGCTAACACAGTTTGATTCAAGAGCTTATGCATCAAGACCACATCAAGTACTCAAGAGGAGTCTAGCTCATTGGATCAAGTTTGGACCAAGTCAAGAAGAGAAGAAGACTTCAAGAGAAGACCTCAAGATCAAGACTTGAGTCTAGGTTTGTTTTTATTAAGATTTTATTTTTAGATAAAATGTAAAGGATAGAATAGTTGGTGGATTGCTCAAGTATACTATACACACACACACACACACACACACTTAATTTAGATGAGTTTTCATAAAAGAATTTTCATTTTAGAAAAGACTTTTCATTTTGACAAAATACAGGTTTAGTTTTTGGAGTTTCAAGTATATATGTTTTAACCAAAACCATGTTTAATGCTTATTGTCAAAAACATAGATATTTCATCATGTATGTGTAGTGGATCATATCCATACACTCTATGCTTTAAAAGTGTTTAAAATATCTTGTTTTTATATTTAGAGAAGTTTTGGAAAAATAAGTTTTAGAAAAACCAATTTGGAAAAATACGGTTTTTGTTTTGAGCCAAATTTTTTAAGTTACAAAAATAGTTCAAATTGTTTGTAACATGTCTTGATTTTACTCAAACATGTTTGTTTATCAAAGTATTATATTGAACCTATTTTTGTAGATTTTTCGTGAATTTATGGGATTTTATTTATGCTAAAAAGTCAACATTTTTATCCTTATAATATGTCTGGTCTGGCTTCTGCCGGTCGACCAGACCGGTCGACTGAGCTTGAAGTCGGTCGGCCGAGTTGGTCGACCGACATGCACAGAACGTGCACGCCAGGTCTGTTGGAGGGCTGATCGACCGACCCCGGTCGACCGCAGAGAGCTTCTGCTCTCTGGAAAGCCCCGGTCGATCGGGCCGGTCGACTGGCAGAGAGCCCTGCTCTCTGTTCCAGGCCATGGTCGACCGGGCCGGTCGATCGAGGCTCCAACGGTCAGAAATCTGACCGTTGGCGGTCGACCGGGCCGGTCGACCGTCAGTCGCCAGGGCTGAAAAATTGCCCCAACGGCTAGTTTTTCTAGCCCTATAAAAGGAGGGCTTTTGGGGGCTGTTTTAGTTAAGATTTTTTGAGAGTTTTTAAGCCAGTTTTTCCTACTCTATTAAGAGATTTTCTCCACTTACTTGAGAGCAAATATTTTCAATCAAAAGGAAGTTTATCAAGAGTGTTTTTAAAAGTGATTTTCTTGAGTTTTCCTCTACCATTTCAATCCTAGTTTTCTCACACAAACACTTGAGTTATCCATTGCTATATCTACATATAGGGATATTTGTTGTGAGAGGATTTTAGGTGATCAAAGTGTTGTGATCACCAAAGTTCCATCTTTGTATTTGAGGAGGCGGACTTGTGGGTTCACGGTGTTTCGAGTTCGCGTGTGAACTCTTTGTTTGAGGTGCGACCTCGGCAAGCTAGTGGGCTTGCGGTGTGTTCTTGTGGGAACAAGAGAGGGACTAGAGAGTCCAAAAAGCTTGTAGGTGTTGCGGCACCAAGTGATCCGGTGAGATCAATTTTAGTGGAAATCCTTTATAGTGTTGAAGGCGGGGACGTAGAGCAAGTGTGCTCGAACCTCGAAACAAATCTCCCGTGTTTGCGATTGCTCTCTCTATCTCTTACTTGTTTATATCTTGCATGCTTTATTGTCTTTATCTTTATTTGCTTGATATACATTGTGTGCTTATTGATATATGCTTGGGTATTGTTTGCTAACACTTGTATTCAACCAAGAGAGCCAACGCGACACCTCAACTCTTATTTAGAGGAATCTTGAGGAGTTAGTCTAGAGCCCTTCACGGGGAATCCGGCTACACTCTTGTGTTATACGTGGTGTTTAGTTTAAGAAGTTTTAGTTTGCATCATATAAGTTTTAATTCCGCATTAATTGTCTATTAGATTAGCTCATCACTTATTCACCCCTCTCTAGGTGATTTCAATTAGTATCAGAGCCAAGTGCTCTTGATTTAGGTCTTACAACCTAGAGTTAAAGATCCTCATTTTATAACTAATCACAATATTTGTACACACACCATGGATTTCATGTCACCTCCCACTTTTGACATTCTTAACATCCAAATTTGGAAGGTTAAGATGTCTTTGTACCTCAAAGCCTTAGGGATTCATATTTATTTTGCCACTACTAGAGATTCATATTGTTTTAATGGCAAAAATATTGAGGCTAATGCAAAAGCCCTACATGCTTTAAGATCTACCCTAAATGATGATTATTTATCTAGGGTTGCTAATCTTGATTCGGCTTATGTAGTATGGAACTCTTTGATCTCCCTTGGCGAAAATGAACAATACTATGCGGGGAGCAACTCGGATGTTGAAAGTGACGCTTCCAACGTGTGCTACATGGTCCAAGGGGATAACCCCCTTGAGGTAACTACCGAATCCGAAGTAGATGAAGATGTCGATATGTCCTATGATGAGCTTACATCTTTTTGTCAACAACTTCTTGAAAAATATGACATGCTTAGGAAAGAAAATAAGAAAATGAAAAATAAATTTGATTGCATGTTAAAAGAAAATGATTCTTTTAAAAATAAAGTTGCATGCATTGAAAAAGAAAATAAAATTTTGAAAAATGAAAATGTTTCCTTACTTTCTAAATTGAATGATCTTTGTGAAGGAAACACTTCTTTGAAAAATAAAATTGTTTTGGTGAAAAAACAAAAAGAAATTGCTTTGCATGAAAACACGTCTTTGAAAAGAAAAATGGTTGAAAAAGAAAAAGAAAATGTTGTTAAATAGAAAAGGATTGTTGATCTTGCTCTTCATGCCACAACCATTGATAAAAATGAAGTTAAATTTTGATAAATAAAATTGATTGTTTGAGCTCAACTTTGAGCAAATGTGCATTTAATCATAAGAGATTGGAAACCTTATTTTCAAGGAAACAAGTTCCACACATTCATGCACAACACCCGCATCATGCATATGCACATTTTGCACGCCACGATCACACTCATACACATATGCATTCTAGAGTGTACAAGTGTACACATTGTGGCCGCAAAGGCCATTTTGCAAAATTTTATTATGATAAGATTAATTCTTTAAATTTTGCTAATAAAAAGGTTTGGGTTCCTTATAATGCTAACCCTTAAGGACCCAAAAGAAAATGGGTACCAAAATCCCCTCCTTATGTTTTTGATGTAGGTGCGGACTCTCACAAAACGTGAGAAGAGTTGGTGCCTTGGTGGTGGATGCACATGGACATGATGGACATACTATTGATGCATGATTGTACTCTAAAATTGCATTTTTATCATCACTTTTACACATATATCCTTGATTATTCCTTGATTAATTAATGCTATTAACCCTCTTTTTGATTATGGTGTGTAGTTACTTAAATGAGAGGATAAAGATACAAGAAGCTTCATTTTATCCCTAATCCTATCCAAAGTTGGATTTTAAATTAAATTGAATCCAAAAGAGGAAAGGATTAATCTTCATCTCCTATTCAAATTCAAATTCAAAAGATAAAGTCCTAAAAGATGAAAGGGATAAAGCTAATTCTACAAGGAATAAGGAAGATAATTCAAATTAAATGGAGTTCAAAATCAATTCAGACTCGGATTCAGACTGTACACGTTTTACTACTCAGATCATAACTTTTGCTACAGATATTCAAATTCCAATGATTCAAGATGCTACAAAAAGAAGACTTGAAGGACTATAATTCTACGGTTTATTACTCTGTCAAATTCAGCCGTCTGATGAGTCATATTCAGTAAACAACACGTCAACTTGCTGCAGGACTGAATTCCTTATTGAATTAGGAAACCTTCTAATTTGTATCCTAGTGTGATTAGCTTTGAGCTCTATTTAAAGAGCTGAAGTCTCTCATAATCAATCATAACCTAATGAAGAGAGAAAAAGAAGAAGGTTAGGGTTAAGGATTTAGGGTTTATCCTCTTTTGAGTTCTCTTCTTTGTAATTGATGTTGGCTTTGGCTTGGCTATTGTAAGGAGGAAGGAGAAGGAGCTTGTACCCAAGGATTACATCAATAAAAGTTATCTTTTCTTTTTTATATTCTTATTCTTGTTCTTTTAATTTTAAGTCTACCTTTTTATTTCTTTGTTCTTGGTTTGATTTTTGGTGTTGTCTTTAATCTTTCTTCCTTCTTTTCTTTTCTTTAAAGATCTTAAAAATAAAAAGATGGTTAAAATAAAAAGAATGCTAGGCTAGAATAATTCTAGGGTATATAATCACTAGATCGACTAGGGTTAGATTTAGGGTTAGTTGATTAGTCTAATGGATTTGCAATTTAGGGTTAGATTAATCCTTTGAAGCTTAGTGATGATAGTCCAACTTAATGATTTAGATAATTAGGGCTTGGCTTTGGATTAGAGTAGGGTTTGAATTTAGATTAAGTTTAGGGGTAGGGGTTGGCATAGTTTAATGATTAGGGTATAATTAGGGTTTGGCTTGACGTAGTGTAGACAAGTTAAGTTGGACATCTTACTCTTCTTACATAGGGTTAACAACTTAGATGAATGTTTCATTAGTTTAAAAGGATACAACCCCTAGATCGAGACTAGTCGTGAAGGTAGATTAGCGACCTAGACTTTCTCTCTTGATTAGACTACTTTTTTATTTCAAACTACAATCAACCTTTCTTCTAAGTCTTGACTACAGATATACCATGCTGCCAACGCTTCCATCGCCTCCCTCCCAGTGGAACACGACCCGCTTTGGCCCTTACTGCAGCGGATAGAATTGAACAACGAGAAGAATCTAACCTTCTAATTCTTTATTTGTTTTTATTTTTGTACATATTTATTCCCTCGTTCAAGTTTCAATCAAAATTTTGGCGCCGTTGCCGGGGAGGGAACGACACGGTAATATCTAACCCTAATTTGTTGTTTCTGTTCTGCAGGGGCATCAAAAGGGAATTTCTAACGTTAACTAAAATTTGACTAGACGTTGGCCCTAGGTTGACTTCGGACTCATTTAGAAGGTTGACCGAAGGAGGAGGTTGTTTGATACTAACTCTTGCCAAATCGGTGTATAGGAAGGGAATTAAGGGCCGAAATCCCGAAGGTCGGTGGTTACTTAATTAAGGAACGTCTTTGACGGATAACCTCCCACCAACCTTGCCACCTACCTGGCCGATTAAGTTGTGATTAGGGTCGGCAATAGACCTCCCAAGGATAACCTAAAGTTAGGAGTCGTCTACGTTTAGGCTAACTTTGACTAGGATTGATTGCTTAGACTAGGACTTGATTGACTTGTTTGACTTGGGTGAACTTGTTTGTTAACTTTAGTAACTTAACTTTGCATGTCAGCTTGGTCAAGAGACCCGGCTACATCTAGACCAAGTAGAAACAGTTCACCACCCAAAATCGAAGATATGGCTCAACAACCAACATTACAAGATAGGTTCTGTCCTATTAGGACCTCTCTACCTTCATGTATTAGCCTTTCTGATGTTGGGGACAACCAATTTGAGTTAAAACCCTAATACATAAATACTCTTCCAAAGTTTCATGGATTTGAATCCGAGGATGCATACTTTTTCATTCGAGAGTTCGAGGAAGTATGCCTCATGATGAAAATAGCCAACTTAGGAGTAGATGCTATTAAACTTCGCTTTGTCCCATTCGTATTGAAAGACTTAGCCAAGAAATGGCTCATAGTCTAGAAGCCGGCTCCATATCATCATGGGATAACTTCGTCAAGGCATTCTTGAAGAAATTCTATCCTGTTCATAAGACTGCTCAAATTAGGAATAGCATCTTGCTGTTTAGACAATTGCCAAATGGACCTTTTTGGAAACTCTTCGAACTGTTCAATGACCTACTTGCTCAATGCCCTTATCATGGATAAAGAAATGGCGACTTTGCCAATCTCTCTATAATGGCCTAGATTATTCTACTAAGACCCTTCTTGAATCTATGTGCCAAGGGGATTTTTGGGTAAAAATGAAATGGAGGGATGGGCCTTGTATGAGGACTTGGCCGATAAGACCATCCAATGGCAACCAAATCCAGAAAAGGTTAAGTCGAACGACTCGATCGCTTCCAAAGGAGGTGCCTATTCCATAGAGGATCATATAGCTCATGAAGCTAAATTAACAAGCATGATGCGAAAAATAGAGTCTTTAGAGACCAAGTTTGAGACTCTAGGAACTAGAGAGTAAGTCATGAACCAAGTCAGCCCAGCATTCTCTGCAGGCTGTACTTACTGTCAGTTTATGTCTGATATAATAGAGGAGTGTCCAATATTCCTAACTCAACAAGGAGTCCCCGGACACTCGAATGCAGCCTTTGATAGGCCAGCTAATAATCCATATTCACCTACTTACAATCCCGGTTGGAGAAACCACCCTAACTTTGCTTGGGGCCCACAAAAGGATCAATTTAGGCCCAAATTCTCCAACCAAGCCCCGCAACCTCAATATCATCAACAATTCCCAAACCAAAGTCCACTAACTTTTTAAACCAATCAATGGAGTCAAGACTTGCATTTATGGAAAGAAAGATGGACTCTTTTTTGAAAACTCAAGAAACAGTGATACAAGCTTTAAGTAGGTTAGGGGACCAAATGAGTCAACTAGCTAACCCCGTTAGTGAAAGACAACAAGGAACCCTACCAAGTCAACCATTGTCAAACCCTAGGAACACTATGAAATCACCTAGAGGGGGGGAATAGGTGATAATGCTAATCTAGATACTAAATGCGGAAGCTAAAATAAATTTGCAACACACTTAATACAACCAACAAGTGTAGCCGAATTCTCCGTGAAGTGCTCTGGACTAACTCCTCTTGATTCCCCTAGTTAAGGGTTGAGGTGCTATATGAAGCTCTTGTGGTTAAGTATAAGTGAGGCACACACAAGCAAGCCAAGCATATAAAGATGAACAATGTGAAATAATGCAAGGCACAAATGCAAGCAATAAGATATGAATGAATGAATGATGCTTTGCACAACACAAATAAAGAGAGAGGGTAAGAGACAATGGATCAAACGCAAACACAAAGATATGTTTCGAGGTTCGAGCCCCTAGCTCTACGTCCCCGCCTTCACCGAGAAGGATTTCTAATCCACTATACTCCCACCGAGGGAACCTCCACCGAGGAGGATTTGTTACAACAATAGGAGTACCGAACTCCTCTCTCAAATACGGCCTCACAACCGAGGGGTAGGCCCGTAGCCAAACAACCACAAACACCTCTACCGAAGAGGGTTACAAACCAAACTCCACCTCTCACTAGAGGGAGCAAACCACAATCACAACCTCTACCAAAGAGGGAGCAAACCATTCACCCGATCAACCTCTACCAAAGAGGGATACAACAAAAGTAAGGGTGTTTACAACTTGGAGGCTCAATCAACCTCAAACAATCTATTTTTCACAAAACAAGATCCTAATAGAATAGGATAGAAGATAAGCTCAAGTGTGAAAAAAGTAAGTGTTTTGATCAAAGAAATACTCTTGGAAAAATACCAAATAGATATTGAAATGAAGAACAATAAACCAATTTCCCAAAAACCTATTTCCTTTGAAAATAACAAAACACTTAAAACAAATAAAATGAATCTTTTTACTCTTTAAACTCTTTTGAAAACATATTTTTAAAACCAGAGAGTAGAGAAAAATTAGCTCAGAAAATCTTAGCCAAAATCCCAAAGGAATGGGGTATTTATAGCCCAAACAGAAAACTAGTCGTTAGGCTGATCTGTCAGCCTGCAGGCTGGCGGTCGACCGGCCGGTCGACCGCCAACGGTCTGAAATATGACCGTTGGGCAATCCCGGTCGACCGCCCGGTCGACAGCCCAGATACAGAGAGCAAAGCTCTCTGGTCCGGTCGACCGGTCGGTCGACCGGCCCACTGTGCTGCCAGACATGCACAGCTCTGTGCACGTCGGTCGACCGCACGATCGACCGGCCCTTGGTGCGGTCGACCGTGCGGTCGGCCGACCTGGCCTGTCAGCCACTGTTCTGGGTCAGTAAAACATGTTAAAAATATTTTTAATAAATCTTATAAAAACTTCTAAAAATCCCCAAAAATAGTTTTTACCATTTTGCATTGATATATAAACATATGATAAAAATTTCAACTCAAATATCAAGCAATTTGAACTATTTTTGTGTCTTATCATTTTTATCAAAAACCAAAACATGTATTTTATCAAACTTGGATTTTTCAATAGAAAATCTGATTTTTCCTAAAACTCATTGAAATACAAAAACATGATATTTAAACACATTGAAGCATGTTGCATATGGATATAAGTCTAATATACATGAAACATATACATCATAGTTTTTGTCTTTAAATCTAAAAATATGTTTTGTTAAAAATACCAAAACATAAAACTACATGAATAGGTATGTCAAACAAAGTTTGTATAAGATATGAAGCATGTATGTATATCGAACACATTTAATATACATAAAAATAATTTAAACTTGTTTTGATCAATCTATTCATGAAAACAGATATCGGTTAAACTAAAAACCGAAAAACCAATATCCATAAAACGTGTGTAGTGTGCACTTGAGCATATCAACTATTCTTATCTTTACACATGGATCTAAAACTCAAACTAAATTAGGATACCTAAGTCTTCTTGACGATCTTCATCTTCAAGCCGACTCGATCCCAAACGTGATCCACCGAGTGCAAAGGTATGATCTTGATGCTCGGCTCTGGAATCACCAAGTGAAAGCTTCCAAACTCTTCTTTTTAAAGCAATCACCAACTAATATCTTGTTACATGATCTGAAATTAAAATCACAAGATTATTAGTAAACATAACTACATGAGTTAATCATCATCAAAACTAGAGAGGAAGGCCTCCGGGCCAAAATCTCCCCCTTTTTGATGATGACAAAACTCATAGAGTTATATATGCATGGATTAAAGTTAAGCTTCAAAGAAGCTCCCCCTTAACTCATGCATAAACAAATAAACATAAATATGCAATGAATTATGAAACATGAAACATGCATATATATGCTTAAACAATAAAATGCTCTTGATATCAATGAAATTTTCAAAAACAAATAAACATGTTCTAGATACCAATTAAAATATCTAGATACCAATTAAACTTAATATATGCAAAACATAAATATGCATATAAAATTCAAACTCAATCATGCAAAAACATAGAGAAGGTGCATGTTAAACTCTCAAATAATTCTCCCCCTTTTTGTCAATCATCAATAAAGGGGTAAAAAATCAAAACCTAAATCAATAAATTTTTCTCCCCCTTTTTGTCTAAAACAAAAAAATATCAATATAGGGGTGACAATCAATTAAGATATCAATTGAAAATATGTCAAAGTAGCATCTTGATACCAATTGAAAGTAAACATAGATCAATAAATAAATGGTATATGCTATATACATTCATGAAGAGAAAGATGTGAAGCTTCCCTACATAGATACATTACATGAAGGAGGGATGACAAGCCCTAATTCACATAACGTACACTATGCAATGCATAAGAGGAGATGTGAAGCTCCCCCTACACACGTGTACCACATAAAGAAGAGATGTCAAGCTCCTCAATAAAAGATACACTCAACATGAATCTATATGTAGAAGAGATGTTAAGCTCTCCTTGCATATAGGCAATATAATTCAAAACTTTTGTATTTATTTTTTTAAACAAAATTTTGAGATACCAATTTTAAAACATTCAAATAAACATCTTGATATCAAAAGAGAGTATTTTTCTTTTTAAGTATATGATATCAATTTAAAATTTTTATTTTCTATCATAAAGCAAGGGAGTGGAGATACAAATACCAATTGAAATATGAAAATCGAATTTTCTCCCCCTTTATGAAATACCAACAAAAATAATACGTAAGCTCGAATTAAGATACCAATTGAAAAATTGAATCAATTGAAACAAAGTTAAAACTCAAGCTTTAGCATAAACAAAATTTTGTGCTTAAAGATATAGGGATATAATAAGCACAAATAAAACATATATATGTATGAAAAGTTTAATACCAATCGAAATTGATACTATTGGAATTGAAAAACATACATACATACAAACATATATGAGTATACAAGAAAGGTCAAAATTGATACCAATTAAAAGAATCCAATGATACCAATTGAAACAACAATAATATCAAAGTATATCTCATATTCCTAACCTCCCAATCATGTTCAAGTTTAAAATGATTTTCAATATAAAGCATACATGAGCATGATCTCCCATCCAACCACCCTTAGAAGATAGGGGTTTTCAAAAATAGATTTAAAATAAGTTTTGTTTGAAAAACTCTACCATATGAAGGACACGAACTAGTTAAAATGAAAAATTTGTTAACTAGTACGAAATCCTTCAAGTAAGGAATAAAACAAAATATTTTTCATGAAACACAAAATCCACATGATAATCAACACTCTAAGCCAATTAAGCATAAATATGACTCATGAAAACAAACACATGAGTAAACAATAAATGTGAGTGTACAAATAAGATGTGAAGATCATAATCATGAAAGATGGATAATAAGCTCAATATTCCTTGAAACATAAACATGAAAATCATCAAAACTATTTAATCTTTAAGGTATATGTATGTCCTATACAAACTAAAGTATACATACATATCCAAACACAACGAGTCCACAAAGATATATGCATGAAGGCACGTGGCTCAAAAGGATGTATATGTATAAACAATAGTTTGGATAAAATAGACATATACATGAAGTTAAACATAAACACAAAAACATGAAACAAATCCAAAATGGGAATACAAGTTTAAAATGCATGAATCATCAAAACTAGACTATACTAGCACATCTAATGGGAACAAATAAGCAATCAAGCACAAATATATATAGATTTATTTGTGACCCACTATATGCACAAATATATACCTAGTCTTAATGAAAACTAATATTTAAACATCTATTCAAGACATGAAGCATAAAAAAGATAAAATCATCATGACAAAACTAAACATGATTATTATGTAAATCCACATGTTATTAGAGCTATGATAAACATGATAGCTAAATAAAGGTGAGAACACAAAAATATGATCTATATTAAACATGGGTGTCTCAAAAGGGCTATACATGCATGTCAAGAGTCTAATAATCATGGTATTTTCATAATGATCATATAAACAACAAAACATGCTACAAATAATGAACATGAAAAAGCATGCATAAATAAATAAGGAGTAAGAGACCGTTACCAAAACCTATGAGGCAACTTCTTCATGTCTCCAAAACATGGTGGTCCTCTCCACCAAACTCCCCTTGAAAGTGATGCATCCAATTGATTTTCATTAAGCTCGGAACGCATCCACTCCAAGGTACCGCTACTCTCACGTCATGCGAGAGCCCACACCTACATCATAAACAATAGGGGTGGTCTATGGTACCCATATCTTATTGGGTCCATGGGGGTTAGTCCCTTCTCTAACCCAAACAAAATTCTTTGCTAAATTTGAAACATGTATTCTATCATAGCAAAATTTAGCAAGGTGGCCCTTACGTCCACAATGTGTACAAGTGTACACATGAGCATACAACGTGTGATGGTGTCCGTGAGGAGCATGTGTATGCTGTGATGGGTGTGCATGCATAGATGGAACTTGCTTCTTTTGAAACAAGGATTCCAAGTATGTATGGTTCATGGCACATTGGCTCATAGTGGAGCCCAAACAATCCATTTTCTTCTTAATTAAATTTATATCATTTTCAATCAAGGAAGAAGAGGAACATGCAATAGGTGAAGTTATCCTAGCATGGCAAACATGAGAATCAATATTATTTTTCAAAACTTCATTTTTCTTTAAACACATATCTAAATCTTTTGAAATAGAAATAATTTTTGTTTTCAAAGATTCATTTTCTTTTACAACAAAATTAACTTTTGAAGTCAAGTTTTCATTTTTCTTTAAAACTTTTTCACAATCATTTTTATTTTTCAAAATTTTATTTTCATTTAAAACAAGATCAAGTTGAAATTTTAATGCATCCCTCTCATTAGAAATCTCCTCTTTTTCTTACAAAATATTGTTAAGTCTAGAAAGCAAGTTTTTATTATTATTAACAAGGCCTAGACTTTTCTTTTTCAAAATTTTATATTTTTCAAACAATTTTTCACAAACAATAGACAACTCTTCATTCAAAGCATTGGCATCCATATTATCATGATCATCAAATGAAGAGCTAGCACTATCTAGTTTAGTATCCGAATGTACCTCAAGGGAGTCATTCCCTTGGATCATATAGCATTGTGAGTCGGATTCTCCACTAGTTTCCTCCGGTTGGATTGGCAATTGAAGCTTGGAGGTGGTGGTGGTTGTCAACTTGTTCCACACTGCAAAGGCGGAATCAAGATTAGAAATATGTATAAGATAATCTTTTGATAGCGTGCTTCTAATGGCCTCAAGGGCTAGTGCATGGCCTCTATATGCTTGCTATCACTAAGGTAGGATTCCTTGGTAATGGCAAGGTGAACCTTATATCCTAGGGCTTGTAAATAGATGGACATCTTAGTCTTCCAAATAATGATGTTGGAAGAATCAAACATAGGTGGGGTCATGAAGTCCATGGGTCCAACTATATGTGTGCAAGCAAACAAATGTGCAAATGCAAATGGTAGATTTGCAAAACAAGGATCTCACTCCTAAGATGTTAAGCCTAAGTATCAGGAGCGTAGGCTCTGATACCAATTGAAATCACCTAGAGGGGGGAATAGGTGATAATGCTAATCTAGATACTAAATGCGGAAGCTAAAATAAATTTGCAACACACTTAATACAACCAACAAGTGTAGTCGAATTCCCCGTGAAGGGCTCTGGACTAACTCCTCTTGATTCCCCTAGATAAGGGTTGAGGTGCTATATAAAGCTCTTGTGGTTAAGTATAAGTGAGGCACACACAAGCAAGCCAAGCATATAAAGATGAACAATGTGAAATAATGCAAGGCACAAATGCAAGCAATAAGATATGAATGAATGAATGATGCTTTGCACAACACAAATAAAGAGAGAGGGTTAAGAGATAATGGATCAAACGCAAACACAAAGATATGTTTCGAGGTTCGAGCCCCTAGCTCTACGTCCTCGCCTTCACCGAGAAGGATTTCTAATCCACTATACTCCCACCGAGGAGGATTTGTTACAACAATAGGAGTACCGAACTCCTCTCTCAAATACCGCCTCACAACCGAGGGGTAGGCCCGTAGCCAAACAACCACAAACACCTCTACCGAAGAGGGATACAAACCAAACTCCACCTCTCACTAGAGGGAGCAAACCACAATCTCAATCTCTACCAAAGAGGGAGCAAACCAATCACCCGATCAACCTCTACCAAAGAGGGATACAACAAAAGCAAGGGTGTTTACAACTTGGAGGCTCAATCAACCTCAAACAATCTATTTTCCACAAAATAAGATCCTAATAGAATAGGATAGAAGATAAGCTCAAGTATGAAAAAACTAAGTGTTTTGATCAAAGAAATACTCTTGGGAAAATACCAAATAGATATTGAAATGAAGAACAATAAACCAATTTCCCAAAAACCTATTTCCTTTGAAAATAACAAAACACTTAAAACAAACAAAATGAATCTTTTTGATCTTTAAACTCTTTTGAAAACTTATTTTTAAATCAGAGAGTAGGGAAAAATTAGCTCAAAAAATCTTAACCAAAATCCCAAAGGAATGGGGTATTTATAGCCCAAACAGAAAACTAGTCGTTAGGCTGATCTGTCAGCCTGACAGGCTGGCGGTCGACCAACCGGTCGACCGCCAACGGTCTGAAATATGATCGTTGGGCAATCCCGGTCGACCGCTCGGTCGACCGCCCAGATACAGAGAGCAAAGCTCTCTGGTCCGGTCGACCTGTCGGTCGACCGGCCCACTGTGCTGCCAGACGTGCACAGCTCTGTGCACGTCGGTCGACCGCACGGTCGACCGCCCTTGGTGCGGTCGACCGTGCGGTCGGCCGACCTGCCCTGTCAGCCATTGTTCTAGGTCAGTAAAACATGTTAAAAATATTTTTAATAAATCTTATAAAAACTTCTAAAAATCCCAAAAATAGTTTTACCATTTTGCATTGATATATAAACATATGATAAAAATTTCAACTCAAATATCAAGCAATTTGAACTATTTTTATGTCTTATCATTTTTATCAAAAACCAAAACATGTATTTTATCAAACTTGGATTTTTCAATAGGAAATCTGATTTTTCCTAAAACTCATTGAAATACAAAAACATGATATTTAAACACATTGAAGCATGTTGCATATGGACATAAGTCCAATATACATGAAACATATATATCATAGTTTTTGTCTTTAAATCCAAAAATATGTTTTGTTAAAAATACCAAAACATAAAACTACATGAATAGGTATGTCAAACAAAGTTTGTATAAGATATGAAGCATGTATGTATATCGAACACATCTAATATACATAAAAACAATTTAAACTTGTTTTGATCAATCTATTCATGAAAACAAATATCGGTTAAACTAAAAACCGAAAAACCAATATTCATAAAACGTGTGTGTTGTGCACTTGAGGATATCAACTAGTCTTATCTTTACACATGGATCTAAAACTCAAACTAAACTAGGATACCTAAGTCTTCTTGACGATCTTCATCTTCAAGCCGACTCGATCCCAAACGTGATCCACCGAGTGCAAAGGTATGATCTTGATGCTCGGGCTCTGGAATCACCAAGTGAAAACTTTCAAACTCTTCTTTTTGAAGCAATCACCAACTAATATCTTGTTACATGATCTGAAACTAAAATCACAAGATTATTAGTAAACATAACTACATGAGTTAATCATCATCAAAACTAGAGAGGAAGGCCTCCGGGCCAACACACTAGGCATGCTAATGAAGCTCAAGACACGAATCAATGTAACTTGGTCCACACATTAAGGTCGAAAAAAGTAGTTGATAACCAAGTAATGATGTCACAAGACTCGACTCAACCATCGACCCCTTCTAGTTCCACTCCTCCTAGCTCGAATGAACCCCAAAAAGATCAACCAGTCGAATCGGTGCACACACCCAAAGTCCCATACCCAAATAGGCTTAAGTGTAACAATAGTGCACCAATGGAGAAAATTTTAGAAATGTTCAAAGAAGTAAAGCTAAACATCCCACTTCTTGAGGCAATACAACAAGTCCCTAGTTACGTAAAGTTTCTAAAAGATATGTGCACCAAGAAGAGGAAGACTAGCATGCCCAAAAAGGTTTTTTTAGCCACTAGCCTTAGTGAGCTATTGTCCAACCAAATCCCAGTCAAGTACAAGGATCCTGGTTGCCCTACCCTAGAATGCACAATAGGTCAAGCCGAAATAGGTCGAGCACTTCTTGATTTAGGTGCGAGCATTAATTTACTCCCCTTCTCCGTTTATCAACAACTTGGGCTAGGCAAACTGAGCCCGACCCAAGTTACGATTCAGCAAGCCAATAGATCAATTAAGGTTCCAAATGGAGAAATCAACGACGTCCTAATTAGGGTTGGAGAATTTATCTACCCAGTAGATTTCATTGTGCTAGAGACACAACCCGTGTCAAACCCTAGGTCTCAAACTCCAGTCATCTTAAGTCGACCATTCCTTGCGACCGCAAATGCAATTATCAATTGCAGGAATGGATCCATGAGATTAACATTTGGAGACTTGACCAAGGAGGTCAACGTCTTCAACCTAGACAAACAACCGCGTAAGATAAGAGACCAAACATTTGAGGTAAACTTCATTGAGAACAATTGTGATGAAGACAGTGAAGGTATAGAGAATGAGTCTCTATTTCTTGATAAATTATTTAAGAATGAAGGCGATTATATTAATGAGAAAACATATGTTGGAGATTCTATGTTTCGGATCCCCTTTAAAAAAGAAAATTTGATTTGAATATCTTCACTTTCGATGATATATCGCATGAGAATATAATTAAAGAACCACCGATTGACATAACCTTTGAAAATCTCTTTGAAGAAGAACTTATGTGTTTAGATGAATCGACTAGGGATATTTTGGTTAATTACATACCTCCAGGGAAAAGTTTTGATTTAAGTTTTGAGGAGATGTATGAAACTGAGTTAGAATTCTTAGGCATTTATAGTAAGGAAGTTCCCACTAAGAAGTGTGATGGTGATCAATTTTTGAATAATGGATGTAGACTTATAAGAAAGAAAATTTAAGAAAAGTGAGACTGGGAAGGAAGAGCGCTAATATGACAAAAAGATTGGCCTCCCCACTGTGCCCTTTAAAGAGAACCCATTGGAATGATGGGAAGCGAGCTAGAGGGATGAGACCTAAAAAGATTTAGATGTGGGATAAACTTGTACATATTTTTGTATATTATATATATATATATTTTTCTTTTTTTTACACCTCTTTTACATTTCATTTCATGCATCTATTCATTTCTTTCATACATTAGGGACAATGCATGAGATAGGTGTGGGGGAGGATTTACTAACATACTAACATAGATAAATACTAACTAACAAATTTAAAAAAAAAAAAACTTTTTGAAAAAGAAAACAATATTTTGACTTATCTTTTGAAAGAAATCTAAGTTTATCTTAAAAATTAGGAAAATCATGATTAGTATTTCTAAAAACTTGGTCGAAATAAAATAAATTGTTGGATTTTTTTTAGGTATAGGAGAAAAAATTGAATAATTAATTAGTCTTGATTTTTACCTTAATAAAATGTGCATACCTAATATACTTACACATCAAGGATTCTAAGACAAAGACTCTTGTGCCTTATAAAAAAATTAAAATAAAAAATATATATATATATAAATAAAAAAATTTTACTGATTAAGCTGGATACATGTACCTCAAGAAGCATAAGTATTCACGCCTAAAAGTGATTTTATAAATAAATTTCTTAGTTTTGTGGCCTAATTCACTCGAGTCCTTAAGTTCGTGGGGTGTTTTCTCACCCGGTGCCCTAAAGCCGACCGGTTTGGAGCCACCGACCTTAGGCTCGCTACATGGGTAAATTAGAAAGCCTAAGAAAATTAAGAAATACTATCTATATATGTATTAACACATCTAATAGTCAATTAGTTAGGTATGAGGGCCTCAAGAAGCCTTGATACTTATACAAAAGAAAATTAGATGAGTTATACATATTAAAAAATAGATATATATATAAAATAATATAATAAAGAGGCATGGGAGTCCAAGTTAAAGAATCCCTAGTAAAGATTCATGTTCACAAGGATGCATATGACTTAGGGTAACAAAAGAGACTATATAAAAATTCAATTTTAATTCTTACCTAAAATTGATAACAAATTATTGTATAAAGACTAAGTTCAAGAATGAATAAAAATGATAATCCTAAAACTTATAGATTGCTTAGTTTATTCAAACATATTTCAAATATTTCTCTCCTTTTTCAAAATAAAAAAATTATTAATCATTAACATTGTCTTTTTCTTTTATGGATTTTGTGGGTGTAATCCGCTGAAAACCCTCACGAGACAACACTCGTCCTCTAAGGTAGCCTAGAGGTTTAACGGCTTGCTACACGTGCTAAGTGCAATCGTGATTCCTACGAAAGTGAGTTAGGTTAGATTAAATTAGTTTCTAACATTTGGTTTTGCTCGAGGACGATCAAAAGATAAGTGTGGGGGTGTGATTGTACTCTAAAATTGCATTTTTATCATCTCTTTTACACATATATCCTTGATCATTCCTTTATTAATTAATGCTATTAACCCTCTTTTTGATTATGGTGTGTAGTTATTTAAATGAGAGGATAAACATACAAGAAGCTTCATTTTATCCCTAATCCTATCCAAAGTTGGATTTTAAATTAAATTGAATCCAAAAGAGGAAAGGATTAATCTTCATCTCCTATTCAAGTTCAAATTCAGAAGATAAAGTCCTAAAAGATGAAGGGGATAAAGCTAGTTCTACAAGGAATAAGGAGGATAATTCAAATTAAATGGAGTTCAAAATCAATTCAGACTCGGATTCAGACTGTACACGTTTTACTACTCATATCATAACTTTTGCTACAGATATTCAAATCCAATGATTCAAGATGATACAGAAAGAAGACTTGAAGAACTATAATTCTTCTGTTTATCACTCTGTCAAATTCAGCCATCTGATGAGTCATATTCAGTAAACAACACGTCAACTTGCTGCAGGACTGAATTCCTTATTGAATTAGGAAACCTTCTAATTTGTATCCTAGTGTGATTAGCTTTGAGGTCTATTTAAAGAGCTGAAGTCTCTCATAATCAATCATAACCTAATGAAGAGAGAAAAAGAAGAAGGTTAGGGTTAAGGATTTAGGGTTTAGCCTCTTTTGAGTTCTCTTCTTTGTAATTGCTGTTGGCTTTGACTTGGCTATTGTAAGAAGGAAGGAGAAGGAGCTTGTACCCAAGGATTGCATCAATAAAGGTTATCTTTTCTTTTTTTATGTTATTATTCTTGTTCTTTTAATTTTAAGTCTACCTTTTTATTTCTTTGTTCTTGGTTTGGTTTTTGGTGTTGTCTTTAATCTTTCTTCCTTCTTTTCTTTTCTTTAAAGATCTTAAAAAATAAAAAGATGGTTAAAATAAAAAGAATGCTAGGCTAGAATAATTCTAGGGTAGCTAATCACTAGATCGACATGGATTAGATTTAGGGTTAGTTGATTAGTCTAATGGATTTACAATTTAGGGTTAGATTAATCCTTTGAAGTTTAGTGATGATAGTCCAACTTAATGATTTAGATAATTAGGGCTTGGCTTTGGATTAAAGTAGGGTTTGATTTTAGATTAAGTTTAGGGGTAGGGGTTGGTATAGTTTAATGATTAGGGTATAATTAGGGTTTGGCTTGACGTAGTGTAGACAAGTTAAGTTGGACATCTTACTCTTCTTACATAGGGTTAACAACTTAGATGAATGTTTCATTAGTTTAAAAGGATACAACCCCTAGATCGAGACTAGTCGTGAAGGTAGTGACCTAGACTTTCTCTCTTGATTAGACTACTTTTTTATTTCAAACTGCAATCAGCCTTTCTTCTAAGTCTTGACTACAGATATATTGTACTGCCAACGCTTCCATCGCCTCCCTTCCAGCGGAACACGACCCGCTTTGGCCCTTACTGTAGCGGATAGAATTGAATAACGAGAAGAATCTAACCTTCTAATTCTTTATTTTTTTTATTTTTGTACATATTTATTCCCTCGTTCAAGTTTCAATCAATGCACCGCTATCAAGGAGGTTTGGTGGGACAACCACATGTTTTGGAGATTTGGAGCTTAGTTATTTGGTTTGATAACTATCTCTAAAACTCCTAATTTATTTACATGTTTTTTCAAATATGATATTTTTTAGCATGTTCATGTTTTATTTGTTTTGTGCTTCATGTAGTAAATACTAGTTTAAATGTAGTTTTTTTATCAAAACTTGGATATTTACATGTACAAGTGGTGAGCGACATTTGATTCATATACTTTGCACTTCATTGTTCAATTGTTCTCGCTACATGCACATGTATAACCTAGTTTTGATGATTCTCTCATTTATACATGGTTTGCCTATTTTCATGTTTTGCTTCATGTATATGCATTTTTTTATTCAAATCTAATAAATATACATGTATACCCCTTGAGTCATTTGCCTTCATGTAATTTATCTTATGGACTCCTTTTATGTTTGGGATATGTATGCATATTATTAGTTTTGGATAAAAGTATAGATATACCTAGAAGTTTGTTTTTAAGATGAAAAATGAATTTTTATGATTTTCATCCTTATATGAAAAATAAATTTTCATGATTTATTTGATAAAATAATATTCATGTTTGTTTTGAGTATTATTGATTATTTTTATGAAAATGCTATTTACATGATTTTTAAACACTCACACTTCATTTTGTTTTGTCATGACCTTATTTCATGAACATCTTTATGAGCTTTATCGATTTTGAGTGTCAACTCTTGTGTATTTGGTATGATTCATGAAAAATATATGATTTGATTTCATGTTTTGAAGGATCTTTAACTAGTTTTTCAAAAATTAATCTAACTAGTTATTTATTCTTCATTTTGTAGTATTTTCACTATAAAAATATTTTTCAAACACCTATTTTTGAAAACTCCTACCTACCCCTTCATGGGAGGACGGATGGGCGATCATGCCATGTATGCTCAATTTACATATCTTTTATCTTGTGCATAAAAATGGTGGATTATTATGAGTTATACACTATTTTTACTTCATAATCTCAATTGGTATCATAATTTTATTTGGTATCACAATTGATATATTTTGTATACTCATAATCTTGTTTCTATATATGTATGCTTTCAATTTCAACTTATATCAATTTCTATTGGTATTATCATCTCTCATACATATATATGATTTTCTTGTGCTTGATTTACAATTGGTTTACATATTTAAAGCACAAAGTTTATGCTAAGCTTGATTTAAAACTTTATTTTCAATTGGTATCTCAATTGACATTTTAATAAAGCTTAAGCATTATTTTTATATTGGTATCAATATGTTTCAATTTCAAAGTTATTATAAATTTAAATTGGTATAAATATGTTTTACCTATTTGTTGATTTAAGAAAAATTTAAAATTTGATATTGTTTAGGTACAATTTGTATCTTAAAAGTTTTGATTACAATTGGTATAAAAATTGTTTTGATATGTTTTATTTACAAATGATATCGTAAAATTTGTTTTAGTATTATAAAAATTTGATTTAAAAATGTTTTTATGTGTATTGCCTATATGATGCAAGGGGAGCTTAACATCTCCTCTACATATAGATTCATGTTGAGTGTATCTTATATTGAGGAGCTTGACAACTCTTCTTTATGCGGTACACGTGTGTAGGGGGAGCTTCACATCTCCTCTTATACATTGCATATTATGCGTTATGTGAGTTAGGGCTTGTCATCCCTTCTTCATGTAATACATATATGTAGGGAAGTTAACTTAACGTCTTCCTCTTCATGAATGTATATCGCATATATCTTTTTATTGATTTGTTTGATTTGACCCTTTTGTTGATGATTGACAAAAAGGGGGAGAAGTATTTTAGTATATATGCATGTTTTAGAAAAAGGATTTATGTTCATGCATATTGTTTTGTTTTACAATTAGGAGAAAAAGAATTTGATGTGTTTCATGCTTATTTATGCATGTTTATCTCCTTAGATTCATGTGCTTCATTGCCATATATTATTGTTTATTGAGACGCATGAGTTAAGGGGGAGCTTCTTTGAAGCTTTACTTTAATCCATGCATATATAACTGAAAAAACACCTAGAGGGGGGGTGAATAGGTGTTAGTGCTAATTTAAGAAACTAAATGCAAACTAAGTGCGCTAAATGCGGAAGCTAATGCAAATTATGCACAAACTAATACAATACAACAAGTGTAGCCGAATTTCCCTTGCGAGGCTCTGGACTAACTCCCCTTGATTCCCCTTGAAATGGGTTGAGGTGCTATGTGAAGCTCTTGTTGGATGAGTATAAGTTAGGCACACACACACAAGCAATCCAAGCAATGTGCACACACAATCAAGCCAAGCAATAAAGGATATAGCAATATGAAATAATGCAAGGCAACACAAGCAATATGATATGGCAATATGAGTTAAGCTCAACACAAGCAAATATGATATGATGATATGAAGTATGATGCTTTGCACAATATAAATGAGAGAGAGTTAGAGAGACAATGGATCAATACGCAAACACAAAGATTTGTTTCGAGGTTCGAGCACCTTGCTCTACATCCCCGCCTACACCACCGTGTAGGATTTCCACTATCTCAACTCCCACCGAGGGAACCTCTACCGAAGAGGATTTCTTACAACTCTAGGAGTACCTAACTCCTCTCTCAATACAACCTCCACCGAGGCCAACAACAACCAACAACACCTCTACCAAAGAGGCTCACAACCAATCTCAATCACCTCACACTTGAGGGATACAAACCAAACTCCACCTCTACCTAAGAGGCTCACAACCATACCACTCCGATCACCTCTACCGAAGAGGGATACAACAAATGAAGGAGGGTTTACAACAATGAGGTTTACAACAAACAACCTCAAACACTTCTCTTGCTTTCTTTTTCCACAAAACAAAGATCCTAATAGTTTAGGATAGTATGATATAGCTCAAGTGTGGAAACAAGGTGTTTTTGGAAACCAGCAACAAAGAAAACTATTTGGGAAATCACTTGTAAATGTTAGAAAATGAAAAACAAACAATCTCCCAAAACCCTAGCTTTCTTTGATTTTCCAAAAACCCAAAAACAAATAAGATGAAATCTTTTTGACTTAAAAACTCTTTTAAAAACTCTTTTAAACTCTTCAGAAAACTGAAAATTTTTAGCTCAAAAATTCTTGTCTAAAACAATGGAGAAATGGGGTATATATAGCCCCTAGGAAAAACTAGCCGTTAGGCTGATGTGGCAGTCTGACCAACTGCCGGTCGACCGGTCCAGTCGACCGCCAACGGTCAAAAATGTGACCGTTGGGCAACATCGGTCGACCGGTCCGGTCGACCGAAATAAACCGAGAGCAGAGCTCTCAGGCCCGGTCGACCGGCCCGGTCGACCGTCCACTGTGCCTAACAGACGTGCACGTCTGTGCACGTCGGTCGACCGGATCGGTCGACCGGCCCTTGGTGCGGTCGACCGTCCCGGTCGGCCGACCAGCCTGTCAGCACAAAAACCAGGTCAGAAAAATTTGGAAAAATTTTTCTAAAAAATCTTTTATCATTTCTGAAAATTCCATAAAACTTGTTTTATCATTTTATGTTGAAACATAAACATGTGATAAAAATTTCAAGACATATATCAATCATATCAATTCATTTTTGTGTCTTACCAATTTTATCAAAAACAAAACTTGTATTTTTATCAAACTTGATTTTTCCAAAGCATGAATAGGATAGTCAAAATAAGTTTGTTTACCAAGTTAAAGCATGTATGTATAAATAGAGAACATCTACTATACATATAACATATGTAAACTTGTTTTGATCTATTATTCATGAAACCAAAAATCAAATCATGAAACGTGTGTGTTTTGTGCACTTGAGCATATCAACTAAACTAAGCTTTACAAATATGGATCTAAAACACAAACTCTAAACTAGATACCTAAGTCTTCTTGACGATCTTCATCTTCAAGTAGACTCGGTCCAAACTCCGTGATTCTCCAAGTGCAAAGGTATGATCTTTAAGCTTTGGCACCGGAATCATCATGAATAGCTTCTAATCATCTTGTTGAAGCTAATCACCAACCTAATATTCTGTTAATGATCTGAAACTTAGAAACACAAGAATATTAGTAAACATAACTACATGAGTGTTGATCATCATCAAAACTAGAGTGGAAGGCCATTTGGCCAACAATCTCCCCCTTTTTGATGATGACAAAACTCATGGAGTTATATATGCATGGATTAAAGATAAGCTTCAAGGAAGCTCCCCCTTAACTCATGCATAGGGATAAACAATAAATATATGCAATGAATATTAAACATGAAACATGCGTATGCATAAACAATAAATGGTTCTAGATATCAAATGGAATATTCAAAACAAAATAAGCTCTAGATACCAATTACAAAGCAAACTCTATATATCAATTAAACTTAATATTCTTGAGATTAAAACATAATATATGCATATAAAACATAAGCATGCATATAAAAAAAAACATGTACCAATCATGCATAGAAGGATTTGAGTTTATATATGCATGTTAAACTCTCAAATAATTCTCCCCCTTTTTGTCAATCATCAACAAAGGGGTAAACAATCAAAACCATAGATAAAATGAGGGGTAAAAATCTTTCTCCCCCTTTATGTCAAACAAAACAATAAAAGACAATGTTCTCCCCCTTTTTGTCTAAAACAAAAAACAAAGTCAATAAGGGTGACTTTTAAAAAATGATATCAATTGAAAATATGTCAATGAAGCATCTTGATACCAAAAGAAAATAAATAAGGATAATAAGTGTTATATGCTATATACATTCATGAAGAGGAAGACGCTAAGTTATCTTCCCTACACATATGCATTACATGAAGAAGGGATGACAAGCCCCAATTCACATAACACATATTATGTAATGCATAAGAGGAGATGTGAAGCTCCCCCTACACACGTATATCATATAAAGAAGAGTTGTCAAGCTCCTCAATTTATAATATACTCAACATGAATCTATATGTAAGAGAGATGTTAAGCTCTCCTTGCATATAGGAAATACAAATCAAAACTTTGAGTATTTTCTTTAAACAAAATTTTGGAAATACCAATTGTAATTAAACATAAGTCTTGAATTCTTAAAAATGAATCTTGAAACCAAAACAATTTTGAATTTCTTAAATATGATACCAATTGTAAAATAACATAACAAATTTTGAATGTCTAAACACAAATTTTGATACCAATTGTAAGAATATATTTCATTTTGAAAATATATAAACAAATTTGATGTTGATATCATATGTTCAAAATAATAACTTTTAATCATAAAGAGTGGGAGTACAAATACCAATTGAAATACAAAATCAAAATTTCTCCCCCTTTATGAAAAACAAACTAAAGACATGCATAGTCTTGATAACAATTTAAAAGTAATCAATTTAAACAAAATTGAAACTCAAGCACTAGCATAAACACAAACATATATATGTATGAAAGATAGATACCAATAGAAATTGATATACTTGGAATTTAAAGCATACATACATACAAAACATATATGAGTATACAAGAAGATCAAAATGATACCAATTGAAAGAGTTCAATGATACCAATTGACATAACAATAAGTTCAAGTGTATACATCATATTATCTACCACCCAATCATAATTCAAGTTTTAAAGATTTTCAATTTAGGGCATACATGAACATGATCTCCCATCCTACCGCCCTTGGATGGTAGGGTTTTCAAAAATAGATTTGAAAATGTAGTTTTGTTTGAAAATCTCTACCATATGAAGAATACCGCAACTAGTTAAATGGAAAACTTGTTAACTAGCACGAAATCCTTCAAGAAAGGAATAAAACAAAAATGAAATTCACATGATAATCATCACTCTAACCAGTAAAGCATAACTCATGAGAAACAAAACATGAGTAATAGATATGAGTGTACAAATAATATGTGAAGATCATAATCATGAAAATATTTCATTAAGCTCAATTATTCCTTAAAACATAATTCCATCAAAACTATCTAATCTTCAAGGCATATGTATGTCTAATACAAACTATAGTATACATACATATCCAAAACATAACGAGTCCACAAAATATATGCATTAAGGCACGTGGCTCAAAAAGGATACTCATGTATAGTCAATAGTTTGGATAAGATGGACATATACATGAAGTTAAATATTGACACAATAAACATGACAATCATGAAAACATGAAAAGCATGAAAAGTATGAAAATTTAGCTTTTCATTAAAATAATTTGATACCAATTCTTTTCAAGGTATATGTATGATTTGTCAACACAAGAAGTATACATACATATCCCTTAAACACACTTTCAGTCCATAATAGATATTTGCATGAAAGGCAAATGACTCAAGGGTATACATGTATATCTTCAAGTTTGGCAAAATACACATATACATGAAATGAAAACTCATAAGAACAAATACCAAAAATGGAATACAAGTTTAAAATGTATGAATCATCAAAACTAGACTATACTAGCACACCTAATGGGAACAAACAAGCATTCAATCCCAACATATATAGATTTGTTTGTGGCCCATTCTATGTACAAGTATATAACTAGTCTTAATGAAAACTAACACTTAAACATATATTCAAAACATGAAGCATCAAAACAATCTAAAAGTCATCATGATAAAACTAAAACATGATTATTATGTGAATTCACATGTATTAGATTCATGATGTACATTATAGCTCAAACAAAAGTGAGAACACTAATTATGGGTTCATATAAGCATGTGTGTCTCAAATACTATACATGTATGTCAAGGATCTAATAAACATGGAATGAACATACTAATCCATAGACATAAAAAACATGCTATAAACATTAAAACATGGAAAGCATGTAAACAATAAATGGGAGTAAAGGATTGTTACCAAAAACGAAGAAGCAACTCTCCTTGTCTCCAAAACATGGTGGTCATCTCCACCAAATCTTCCCTTGAAAGTGATGCATCCAATTGATTTCCTTTAAGTCCGGAACGCATCCACTCCAAGGTGTCATCACTCTCACGTCATGTGAGAGCCCACACCTACATCAAAAATAGGAGGGGTGGTCTTTGGTACCCATCTCTTATTGGGTCCATGGGGGTTAGTCTCATTTCTAACCCAAACAAAATTCTTTGCTAAATTAGGAGTATGTAATCTATCATAACAAAATTTAGCAAGGTGGCCCCTACGTCCACAATGTATACAAGTGTACACATGAGCATACTTGTGATGGGTGTGTCCGTGTGGAGCATGTGTATGCCGTGAAGGGTGTGCATGCATAGAAGATGGAACTTGTTTCTTTCGAACCAAGGATTCCAAGCGTGTATGGTTCTTAGCACATTGGCTCATAGTGGAGCCCAAACAATCTACCTTCTTCTTTAACATACAAATATCATCAATAATTTTAGAATAAGAGGTACATGCATTAGGTAGACTAGATGAAGAAGCTACACTAGCATGGCAAACATGTGCATCCATCTTATTTTGCAAAAAAATGTTTTTCTTTAAACACACATCTAAATCATTTGAAATGGAAATAATTTTATTTTTCAAATCAACATTCTCTTTTAAAACAAAATCATTTTTGAAGACAAGTTTTCATTTTTCTTCAAAAGAACTTGGCAATCATTTTTATTTTTCAAAAACTCATTTTCTTTAAGTGCAAGACCAAGTTGAGATTTTAATGAATCCCTTTCATTAGCAATCTCCTCTTTCTCTTGCAAAACAACATCAAGTCTAGCAATCAAATTTTTATTTTCATTATTAATGCCTAGACTCTTCTTTTTCAACAAGTTATATTTTTCTATTAGTTTTTCACAAATAATAAATAGTTCTTCATTTAAGGCATGGGGATCAACATAATCATTTGAAGAACTAGCACAATCATTACTATCTAGTTGAGATTCCGAATGTACCTCAAGGGAATCATTCCCTTGGACCATATAGCATTGTTGTGGCTCGGATTCTCCGCTAGATTCCTCTTCTTGGATTGGCAATTGAAGCTTGGAGGTGGTGGTTGTTGTTAACTTGTTCCACACTGCAAAAGCGGAATCAAGATTAGAAACACATATAATCTTTAGGAAGAGTGCTTCTAATGGCCTCTAGGGCTTGTGCATTGGCCCCTATATGATTACCATCACCAAGATAACATCTCTTGGTGGCGGCAAGGAAGACATGCAAACCTAGGGTCTTTAGGTACATGGACATCCTATACTTCCAAACATCAATGTTGGAAGGGTCAAAGCTAGGAGGGGTCATGAAGTCCATGGTAAACTATATATGAATGTGCAAACAAGCAAATGTAAATGAGATTAGCAAGCAAATGGATCACTCCTAGGATGTTAAGCCTAAGTATCAGGAGCACTAGCTCTGATACCAATTGAAAAAACACCTAGAGGGGGGTGAATAGGTGTTAGTGCTAATCTAAGAAACTAATGCAAACTAAGTGCGCTAAATGCGGAAGCTAATGCAAATTATGCACAAACTAATACAATACAACAAGTGTAGCCGAATTCCCCTTGCGAGGCTCTGGACTAACTCCCCTTGATTCCCCTTGAAATGGGTTGAGGTGCTATGTGAAGCTCTTGTTGGATGAATATAAGTTAGGCACACACACACAAGCAATCCAAGCAATGTGCACACACAATCAAGCCAAGCAATAAAGGATATAGCAATATGACATAATGCAAGGCAACACAAGCAATATGATATGGCAATATGAGTTAAGCTCAACACAAGCAAATATGATATGATGATATGAAGTATGATGCTTTGCACAATATAAATGAGAGAGAGTTAGAGAGACAATGGATCAATACGCAAACACAAAGATTTGTTTCGAGGTTCGAGCACCTTGCTCTACATCCCCGCCTACACCACCGTGTAGGATTTCCACTATCTCAACTCCCACCGAGGGAACCTCTACCGAAGAGGATTTCTTACAACTCTAGGAGTACCTAACTCCTCTCTCAATACAACCTCCACCGAGGCCAACAACAACCAACAACACCTCTACCAAAGAGGCTCACAACCAATCTCAATCACCTCACACTTGAGGGATACAAACCAAACTCCACCTCTACCTAAGAGGCTCACAACCAATACCACTCCGATCACCTCTACCGAAGAGGGATACAACAAATGAAGGAGGGTTTACAACAATGAGGTTTACAACAAACAACCTCAAACACTTCTCTTGCTTTCTTTTTCCATAAAACAAAGATCCTAATAGTTTAGGATAGTATGATATAGCTCAAGTGTGGAAACAAGGTGTTTTTGAAAACCAGCAACAAAGAAAAACTATTTGGGAAATCACTTGTAAATGTTAGAAAATGAAAAACAAAACAATCTCCCAAAACCCTAGCTTTCTTTGATTTTCCAAAAACCCAAAAACAAATAAGATGAAATCTTTTTGACTTAAAACTCTTTTAAAAACTCTTTTAAACTCTTCAGAAAACTGAAAATTTTTAGCTCAAAATTCTTGTCTAAAACAATGGAGAAATGGGGTATATATAGCCCCTAGGAAAAACTAGCCGTTAGGCTGATGTGGCAGTCTGACCAACTGCCGGTCGACCGGTCCGGTCGACCGCCAACGGTCAAAAATGTGACCGTTGGGCAACATCGGTCGACCGGTCCGGTCGACCGAAATAAACCGAGAGCAGAGCTCTCAGGCCCGGTCGACCGGCCCGGTCGACCGTCCACTGTGCCTAACAGACGTGCACGTCTGTGCACGTCGGTCGACCGGATCGGTCGACCGGCCCTTGGTGCGGTCGACCGTCCCGGTCGGCCGACCAGCCTGTCAGCACAAAAACCAGGTCAGAAAAATTTGGAAAAATATTTTCTAAAAAATCTTTTATCATTTCTGAAAATTCCATAAAACTTGTTTTATCATTTTATATTGAAACATAAACATGTGATAAAAATTTCAAGACATATATCAATCATATCAATTCATTTTTGTGTCTTACCAATTTTATTAAAAACAAAACTTGTATTTTTATCAAACTTGATTTTTCCAAAGCATGAATAGGATAGTCAAAATAAGTTTGTTTACCAAGTTAAAGCATGTATGTATAAATAGAGAACATCTACTATACATATAACATATGTAAACTTGTTTTGATCTATTATTCATGAAAACCAAAATCAAATCATGAAACGTGTGTGTTTTGTGCACTTGAGCATATCAACTAAACTAAGCTTTACAAATATGGATCTAAAACACAAACTCTAAACTAGATACCTAAGTCTTCTTGACGATCTTCATCTTCAGTAGACTCGGTCCAAACTCCGTGATTCTCCAAGTGCAAAGGTATGATCTTTAAGCTTTGGCACCGGAATCATCATGAATAGCTTCTAATCATCATGTTGAAGCTAATCACCAACCTAATATTCTGTTAATGATCTGAAACTTAAAAACACAAGAATATTAGTAAACATAACTACATGAGTGTTGATCATCATCAAACTAGAGTGGAAGGCCATTTGGCCAACAATAACTCCATGAGTTTTGTCATCATCAAAAAGGGGGAGATTGTTGGCCCAAATGCCCATCACTCTAGTTTTGATGATGATCAACTCATGTAGTTTATAATACTAATGATCTTGTGTTTGATTAGTCTCAGATTTGTGATCAAGATCTTAGTTGGTGTTTAGCTTCAACAAAGGATTTAAAGTCAAGTTTTGGAGCTAACACAGTTTGATTCAAGAGCTTATGCATCAAGACCACATCAAGTACTCAAGAGGAGTCTAGCTCATTGGATCAAGTTTGGACCAAGTCAAGAAGAGAAGAAGACTTCAAGAGAAGACCTTCAAGATCAAGACTTGAGTCTAGGTTTGTTTTTATTAAGATTTTATTTTTAGATAAAATGTAAAGGATAGAATAGTTGGTGGATTGCTCAAGTATACTATACACACACACACACACTCTTAATTTAGATGAGTTTTAATAAAAGAATTTTCATTTTAGAAAAGACTTTTCATTTTGACAAAATACAGGTTTGGTTTTTAGAGTTTCAAGTATATATGTTTTAACCAAAACCATGTTTAATGCTTATTGTCAAAAACATAGATATTTCATCATGCATGTGTAGTGGATCATATCCATACACTCTATGCTTTAAAAGTGTTTAAAATATCTTGTTTTTATATTTGGAGAAGTTTTGAAAAAATAAGTTTTAGAAAAACCAATTTGGAAAAATACGGTTTTTGTTTTGAGCCAAATTTTTTAAGTTACAAAAATAGTTCAAATTGTTTATAACATGTCTTGATTTTACTCAACATGTTTGTTTATCAAAGTATTATATTGAACCTATTTTTGTAGATTTTTCGTGAATTTATGGGATTTTATTTATGCTAAAAAGTCAACATTTTTATCCCTATAATATGTCTGGTCAGGCTTCTGCCGGTCGACCAAGCTTGAAGTCGGTCGACCGAGTTTGAAGTCGGTCGACCGAGTCGGTCGACCAACGTGCACAGAACATGCACGCCAGGTCTGTTGGAGGGCCGGTCGACCGACCTCGGTCGACCGCAGAGAGCTTCTGCTCTCTGGAAATCCCCGGTCGACTGGGCCGATCGACCGGCAGAGAGCTCTGCTCTTTGTTCCAAGCCACGGTCGACCGGGCCGGTCGACCGAGGCTCCAACGGTCAGAAATCTGACCGTTGGCGGTCGACCGGGCCGGTCGACCGTCAGCCGCTTGGGCTGAAAAATTGCCCCAACGGCTAGCTTTTCTAGCCCTATAAAAGGAGGGCTTTTGGGGGCAGTTTTAGTTAAGATTTTTGGAGAATTTTTAAGCCAATTTTTTCCTACTCTATTAAGAGGTTTTGTCCACTTACTTGAGAGCAAATATTTCCAATCAAAAGGAAAGTTTATCAAGAGTGTTTTTAAAAGTGATTTTCTTGAGTTTTCCTCCACCATTTCACCTCCTAGTTTTCTCACACAAACACTTGAGCTATCCATTGCTATATCTACCTATAAGGATATTTGTTGTGAGAGGATTTTAGGTGATCAAAGTGTTGTGATCACCAAAGTTTCATCTTTGTATTTGAGGAGGCGGACTTGCGGGTTCGCGGTGTTTCGAGTTCGCATGTGAACTCTTTGTTTGAGGTGCGGCCTCGGCGAGCTAGTGGGCTTGCGGTGTGTTCTTGCGGGAACAAGAGAGGGACTAGAGAGTCCAAAGAGCTTGTAGGTGTTGCGGCACCAAGTGATCCGGTGGGATCGATTTTAGTGGAAATCCTTCATAGTGTTGAAGGAGGGGACGTAGAGCAAGTGTGCTCGAACCTCGAAACAAATCTTCCGTGTTTGCGATTGCTCTCTCTATCTCTTACTTGTTTATATCTTGCATGCTTTATTGTCTTTATCTTTATATGCTTGATATACATTGTGTGCTTATTCATATATGCTTGGGGATTGTTTACTAACACTTGTATTCAACCAAGAGAGCCAACGCGGCACCTCAACTCTTATTTAGAGGAATCTTGAGGAGTTAGTCCAGAGCCTTTCACGGGGATCCGGCTACACTCTTATGTTATACGTGGTGTTTAGTTTAAGAAGTTTTAGTTTGCATCATATAAGTTTTAATTCCGCATTAATTGTCCATTAGATTAGCTCATTACCTATTCACCCCCCCCTCTAGGTGATTTCAGGAACTCCTGCCTCTACCGCCAATGTCTCTGCTGTTGTACTCCCAGAAGAAGACAATCTGTCATACCTCCTTACTTCATAATTCACAGGAGCATCAGACATCTCATTATAGTTAAGGGATTGTCTTCCATTGATCAATGTAAGAGTAAATGTCTCATACTCTTCTTCAGAAAGAGAGTTCAATAGAATCACCGCCTTATCCTCCGTGTCGATCTTCACTTTCACATTAACCAGGTCTGTAAGAAGCTTTATGTAGCTATTCATATGTTCATCTATGGAGATAAAGCTTCCTCTTCAACTGTGACTGCAATTTGATGCTTTAGTCAAATACTTTTTCTCCAGGATATCCCACAGCTACCTCGCAGATGTTTCATGCAACACATGATACTTGATGTCGTATATTAGACAGGACCTGATCAAGTCACACGCCGTTCGGTTCATTTTGTCCCAATCTTCTTCAGTAGTAGAATCACGCTTTTTCTCCAACCGTAGAATTTCTTCGAGATTTGATGTCGTTAATGCATCCATCACCCACATCTCCACATACCGAAGTTGTTCTTGCCGTCGAACTTCACCACATCAATCCTCAACGGATGTAGATTCACGAATTTCATCGTAGATGTACAGCCTTCAGCCATCTTCTCAACTGATTCCTCAAACAGTGCGGAAAACTAACAGAGTTAGATCAAACAAACTAGATAAAGATAGGATTTTTACCTCAAAGTGAAACCCTTGAAGAGTTTCTGAAGCGATTTACTCCTTTGAATTGATTCCTCAAGCAATTCAATGCTGTTTTGAGATTGACACATGATCACACAAACAGTTCCCAACGCTGCTCCAAGATCAACACATGATCTCCGCCAAATAACAACCGATGCTCTTGGAATCAAAACACGATCCCATGACTAACCTGGTATGCTCTAATACCACTTGTTACGGCTCCGATGATAGATCTTCTCGCGCCTAGCACCTTCTATTCGGGCAACAACCAACTTGAGGAACCCAGAAACGGAGATGAACGCACCAGAAAAGTACCCACACACACAAAAATAGAGAAACAAGAGAGAAAGCAAGTCAACACAATATTTAGTGAGGTTCGACAATTTGCCCACGTCTTTGGGGCAAGGGGGAGAGAGTTTATTGATTCAACAATCAATTACAAAAGATACTTGGGGATATGTGATGGGATTATTGCTATACCAAGAGGTATACAATTCATGAGGGCTCTAACTCATATTTATAGCCAGAGAGTCCCAGGGATTTAGGAAATCCCGATTGGATTCGAACTCCAAAACAGAAAATGAGTCTGAATCCTGAAAGGAGAACATAATGTGTCTGTCGGTCGATCGGCCGGTTGATCGTCCCACGTTCTCAGTTGATTGGTCTGGCTGACTGGGACCAACCGAGAGCATATATGTGCCAGTCGGTCGACCATGATGGTCGACCGTTCCTTTGCCATGGTCAGTCGGGCTACCCTTTGCTCGTTTGTGCGAATCGGTCGACCGGGCGAATGGTCCTGCTGCTAGCCTGTTATAAGCCTCGTTCTCGCTCCTTGTGGCTTCTGGTCTCTGTGCTATTTTTTCTGATAAGTTTAAAAAACTCTTCCGATGTCTTTATATCTCCTCTATCTCCTCTCTCCCTTCAATCTTATAATTTGTTATTTTTCACAAAGTTTATCTTCTTTGTACATCTATGTGAATGATTAATCATCGTATGCTACATTATTAACTATGTCATAATATTATAAGATAACAAAAGATATAATTAAAAATAGAAATATGTAACTCAACCGACATCTAAGAGTCCCTCTTAGCTTGCGGTGATGTGGTACAATATTAGGCACACCAATAAGTTGCGGCCCGCCTATTGGAACAAGTGAAATTACTAAATTCCCCTGAGGTAAAAGGTAGTGATCCTGCTATTATTTATTATTATTTTCCCTTTTTTTTGTTCCGCGCGCTTTCAGATCTAGGTTTGAGTTTTCACTCATAAAGTTTTTCTAAAAAAAGCGGGATCTGGATCAGTTTTTTTTACTTTGCAGACATAGATCTCCAAGCTCTTCATCGTGATCTCCTTTTCTATTTTATTGTTGACCGTCGATCAGAACACATCTCCTGCCAATTCAGGTCGTCGTCGTCCCCGATCTCTTTCTCCCGATCTAACTATGAATTATATATCATTATGTTCAATTTCCTCACAGAATATTCAAAATCTTGAAGGGTTGAGATCTTTGGATGTTGATCATGAGGTTTTCATTTTATCCTTTTTTTAATTTTTTCTCACAATTTCTTATATGTAAAAAATCTTGGGTAACGTAGATGGAATTGTGACCTAGTTTATGTTTTACAGAACAAGAATCACTTTTACCAAAGTCGTCTTTTTTTTAGTTAACAATTTCACAGTTTTGTTAACTGCGACCTCAGTCGCAGTTATTTAATTTTAAAATTACCTGTTTTTTTTCAATATACTAAATTGTAAGAACTGCGACTAAACTCACATTATATATTAAAATAATTTTTTCAGTTATTATAGAAATCCTAAAGTATGTGATCATGGTCGCTGTTTTTAATAAACTATGTCTCAGCATCTATATAATTGCGACCATACTTGCAGTTCGTAATTGACTTGCATGTACGACCTTTTGCGCAGTCCTTTAATATATTAAGGATTTCGACAGAGGTCACAGTATTACAAAATATCACCTTTTTTGTAAAAAACTTGGACATCCTAAAAGCTGCGACTACGGTCGTAGTCTTTTATTCATTAGTCACAGCTATCTTTATAATTGTGATCTTAGTCCCAGTTTTGTTTATTATAGTTCAGACGTGTGATTTTCAATTACTTTTTTTATTTAGTTCAACAATTGTTTTGGTAGGATCTGAATTTACATGAAGAAATGTCTAGAAGCTAAGTTATTCTTTTAGGACAATAATTTTCCACAGACGATGAAGCATATAACTTCTACAATACTTATACAAGGAACAGAGTTTTGGCGTGAGAAAAAAAGAATTGATAAGTCACGTAGGCCTCCTCATAAAGTTATTTGCAGAAAATTTTGTTGCAACAAGGAGGGTGTGAATAACTTGTTTGACAAAGACAAGATAGGCTTAAAGTCAACCGCCGAATTGATACTAGAGTTAAGTATCCTGCTGAGATGTATATACGTCTTCCATTATTACGACATCGAAGATTTTGAGTTGTCACCAAGTTTGTTGATTCTCATTCATATGATTTATCAAGCCTAGATAAGGTCCATCACTTTTACTCTCACCAGACACATCGATCATAGATTAGCAAAAACATTATGACTTATTTGATTGATGTAGGAATTCGTCCTTCAAATATTTTCCGTGTTGTTAATGCAATGAACCACGAAGAAGGTTATGAAGAAGTAAGCCCGCCACAAGTTATTGATTTTATTTGACACCGGAGAAATAACATTGCCCAGGAGTTTATTTCGATCATCAAATATTTTCAAGAAAAAGCTGAGTCCGATCCAGATTTTTTCTTTGCAAGTGAAGTTAATAATGCAGGCACACTTAGAAGTATTTTTTGAGCTGATGAAAAGCAATTTTCTCGTATTTGAGTTTTTGTGATGTGATTATTTTTGATACAACATACTGGACTAATCACTTGAACCTGCCATTTGCTCCATTCACTAGAGTGAATTATCATCGGCAGTCAATTTTGTTTGGTTGTGCATGGCTTGCGGACGAGCAAATGGATACATTTGTTTGGCTATTCAATAAATGGCTCAAATGTATGCACGGAGTTGCACCAAAAGTGATTATTACTGATCAGGATGCCTAGATAGGTGATGCCATCAAGATGGTATTTTCAACTACTCAGCATCGTTACTGTATTTGGCACGTAAGGAACATATTATCGAGCAACAAATTTCCCTGATGAACAAGTATGGGAAAGATTTTACCTCTGATTTTCATCTGTGGTACACCTCTCGTGATATAAGCACATACGAGAAACGATGGAGATTGATGAAGAAAAAATATCATATAGAAGAAGAAGAAGACAGTTGGTTGTTGAAGATGTACAGATTGTGTGGACACTGGGTTAATGCTTATCTAAAAGATATTTTCTGTGCTGGAATGACAACCAGTCAAAGGTCTGAGAGTATTAATTCCTTCTTTGATGGTTTTGTGAATGCAAATACAAAACTAGTTGAGTTTGTCCAATAATACGATAAAACTGTCGCTGCCCTCGTAGTTCTAAAACTCAACAAGACTTTCGGGGTTTGAATTATGGGCCCAATTGTACATCGAATCCATATGAGATATAAGTTTCAAAGTTTTATACCACGGAGATTTTGAGTTGTTTCAAAAGGAATGGGCAGTTATAATGACACTCCTTTTAGAAGAGTTGGAAAATGATGGACCAAGAGTAAATTATTTGGTTGGTAAATTTTCAAATTCAAAAGACACTTGGGAAAAGGTCAGTTATGAGAATTCTGATAAACTTAACGCTTATAGTTGCCTATTATTCGAAACAGAGGGTATTCTTTGTAAACATATTCTGTGCATTTTGTGACGCAGTCATGTTACACATATATCAGAATCCTATATAATATAGAGATGGAGGTTGGATGTCCGTTATAAAATATTGCAATTGAAAATGGCATTAGATATTTTCCCAATCAAGGCACGTGAGGGATTGCTAGAATATGGACACTGCGATCCAAATTTAATGTAATTCTTCAAAATGTTGTCCAATTAAGATATCCATCTTTCAAAGTTGGATTCTGTGATGGAAAGATTTGTTGCAGAAACCAATAATGAATGCAAATGCAAGACAGTAAATGATCAATTATCACAGTCTGAAACAAATATTTGTTCCAGTGGATTAGTTGTGATTTTGCATGATGATGAAGAATTGACTATAGGCGATCCAACTGGTGCTATACCAACCAAGGGGAGGCCTAAAGGTGCATCCAGGCTAAAGTCTGATTTTGAAGGTTCTCTATCACAGAAGGAAGTCAAGTATTGAAAGTGTGAAAACTGTCAACAGCTGGGCCACTACAGGACTGGTTGTCCATTATTGGTATGAAATGAAACTCGTTATATAATTTAAATTTAAGTTTGATGTTTCAAACATTTATGTTTCTTTTTTACTTGCAGAGGAAGTAGTTTCAGGTTGCGGCCACCTAGAACGAATAAAATTTTTATTTATACATCTTCTGGCATTATCTGCGACCATGGTCGCAGTGTTAATGGAAAAGACATATCATTGTACTGTAACCTGGGTTACAGTACATATACTATTATGCTTTCAAGTGTTTCCCATTTCTTATTCCAATGTAATATGTTCTACTTTATAATAATATTTGAATACAGTGAAAATATTTTTTTTAAAATCCACTGTGACAATAGTGGCATATTTGTACAGAATGCTATAGTTAATTGAACATAGACTGTAGTCATTATATGCATATTTCTTGAGTTAATGGAACCTTTATTATTCCTTTGGATTGCGACTTCGGTCGCAATGATAAGTTTTACAAAAACTGTAGTTTTTGAACTGTGACCAGCGTCGCAGTTCATATTTCACTATATTTTTGGGTTGTTTGCTTTTTTTTATTATGTATGAATTATTACAATAAAATTTTTAATTATGTTACCAGTTTAATATATTGACAATGGTGGCGTATTCATACAGAATACTATAGTTAATTGAATATAGACTATAGTCGCTGTATGCATATTTTTTGAGTTAATAGAACCTTTATTATTCTTTTGGACTGCGACTTCAGTCGTAATAATTAATTTTACCAAAAACAGTAGTTTCAGAACTGCGACCCAGCATCTAGTTCATATTTTACTATATTTTTGGGTTGTTTGCTTCTCTTGTTCTGTATGAATTATTACATTAAGGATTTTAATTATGTTACCAGTTTAATATGTTGAAATATGTTAATAATTAAATTGTATATTGTGAAATTTAGACCTTTACAATACACACTGCGACCTTGGTCGCAATTACGATTATACTTTTACATCAGCAACTCCAGTCGCTGATATTATTTTTTTGTAACTGCGACATTAGTCGCAATGTATTCCATTTTCATGTAAATCATCACATTTTTGTGATTGGATCACATTATTGTGTTGTTGGGCCAATACATGCTATCTTGATCAAGTCAGTCTTAAGAATAGTGAAAACATTCGACATAGGCCATAAAAATTGTCACCATATTTCACTGTTCCCACAAATATAAAAATTAAAATAGTGAAAAAGTTCGACCATTAAGATTAAAATTAGAAAAAAAATATTTATTGACATAATTAACATCCCAAAATAAAGGCATAAATTGTCTAAAAAGAAAAAATTACATATTTAAATTTCGTTGATGAATACAAATGACTATTCTAGTCGTCCTCGTCATCACCATCATAATCATTTTCGTCTTCCATATTATGACGGTCTTCGTCTTCCATATCACTTTCCTCCTCCTCTTCCTCCTCATTATCGCGACTCTCCACTTCGCTTTCTTCCTCTTCATAATGGTATTTCATTTCATCCATAAACTCTCAGAACGGGTCGTCTGTATCAAGCTCATCCTTTGATCCGTATCGAGGGAATGTATCAGAACTATATTCCCAATCATCATTAGATGAATGACTTCTTTCAGGGGATGATGGTGGGAAATATATTTTTAATCTTTTTCAGAATTTTACAGAAACGAATTTCAGGAATGTAATTTAGATTGTTGTTTTTCTTTAAAGGACACCCTTAATATATAATACATATATGAATTTCAAAAGGTTTATGCTCTCAAACGACGTGAACATAACGTCAATTTATTATTTGTCTTTTTTAAAAGTGTATACTTTTTAGGTGATTGTTCAATTTTCAAAAACTGGTTAAAAAATAATAAATTTTGAAATGCAATTATTTTGACGGCAAGACTATTATTATTTTAGTTTCTTACAGTATAAAAGGCTGTGACGAACATGTTTACTTTTCGTTAAATTAATTATTTTACAAAATTTAAAACATATATCATTATGTATAAAAAAAATATTACATTTCCTAATTTGGCACTGTGACCATGATCGCAGTGCGTCATGAAATCGGATTCATTTACTACGACCGTGATCGTAATACTAATAAATAAATTCATTTTTTCATAATTTATTCGTACTGCGACCATTGTCGCATTAGAAGTCGATACAGCCGCCCTGATTATGAATGCGACTTTGGTCGCAATACGGATTCTCAACTCATTATTAATATTTAAGATCATTGCAACCTAAATTGCTGACTCTCTTACATTCAGAATAGAAAACAGGGAATCTCAATGCAGTTTATAACACATGAATAAGAATATAGATAAATTACAATAATATATCCAACAGACCTGATTTACAAAGAGGATACATTTATAATACAAAAAATTAATATGAATGAACTAACAATATTGAAATAAAAAATTTGGTAAAATTTCAATCTTCAAATACCATCCTTCGTATTATTTCTGTTTCTTCATCCCAACTTTTCTCTTTATCTGTGAGTAATATGTATGCAAGCTCGCTTCTCAGTCTCTATACATCGGCCGCCGTCACAACATCAACTGTTAATGGAGTACCAAATGCTATACTTTTAATGTACTTGCATACATATATAGCGTAATCAATATTGAAATTGTGCAGAGAAAAAATATATGAGATTAAATTTTTACACTAATTAGCAAGAAAAAATCTTATGTAAACGCCATAAGAAATATATATTTGTTTGCCTGTTGGTAACATCTTACATATTTTATATAGGTTTTTTCCAATCTTTTATTGAAATCAATTTCAAAAATCTGTAACAATCTTTCTTTCTGCATTGCCAATAAAAAATTCAATATTAATGCAATTAAATGCAAATAATCAGTAATTGCAAGATTAAATTAAGCTCACTATTGTTCTGGCATCTGTTTGATATAGTCTTAATATATTACTTGATTTATCCACTGGAACTAAGGAGTTTAAAAAATTCACTCTTGGCAATCAAATACCAACAAGGTCCAGTGAAATTCAATTTTCTTGGTACTGTGCTTGTGATTGATCGGTAAGAACATGTAATGAACATCTCTTGTCCAGTTTCTCAATAATTTCTTCATGAAAACATCTTCTAGATCTCTAATTTTTAAATACAACACTGTGTTGTCAAAATCAAACACAATTCAAACATTTAAAGATTTATTAATAAAATACAATAAAAATATCAAACATTATACAAAAATCAAAACTGAGATCAAGGTCGCAGTTCTCTTTTCTCAAATATTATTCGACTGCAAACTGGCTCGCAGTCGCCTATTAAGCCTGAAAATGATGCTTACTAATGTTGATTGCCACTTGGGTCGCAGTTGCTAATTAATCCTAACAATTGAAGCTGACTAATGATGAATGCGACCTGGGTCGCAGCCAAAATAATCAGGAATAATAACAACACAGCGACCTTGGTCGCAGTGAATTTTTTGACTGAATAAAACAAACTGCGACCATGGTAGTATTAAAAATTTACTTCTTTAAAGATTCATTGCGATCCAGGTCTCAGTCAACTCATTAGGCCTTATCAATAATAAATGCGACTAAAAGATTTTTAACCATTAAAATTATAAAGTACTACATTATATAAATAAGTAATGTTTGAATTAAATATAAAGGAGAAAATAGATATTTACCCAAACTTCGCTTCAAAAGAATATACTTTTTAATTTACCTTTTTTCTCTAAATACTTCATGTAAAAATGAATGATATTAGCATCTAAATCTCTACTAAACATCAGGTTTTTTATGTCATTTTTGGCAACTATTATTCCGTTATTAAGATCCTGATATGCAATAGCACTACAAAAAAGAGTTAATAATAAAATTGTGATAATATAAATAACTTATATGTGATGTAAATTGAAATAAAATTAAAAAAATTACAGAGGTGACTTTGTCCCAAAATTTTTTGATGAGGGACTGTTGTTGTGTCTGCAGAATTCTGTAGGAAATGCATTCACTCAATTCTTTGATTTTTGGCTAAGTGTCGCCCTTCTCTGCCTTACCGAAATCAGGGGCAGAAATCTGAGCCGCAGGCTGTGAAAGAGTCTCTTCAATAGTTTTCTTCTTTTGTTTTGGATAAATGAAATCGGATTCATCGTGATCTCTCTCAGTGCGCTTGCGTTCTTTGACTCCCCTTTCTATTGATCCTTTAGAGTAATCCACAACTTTTTCTTTTAATGCTTCCTTGTGAACTGGGGTATGTTCTTGATGTTTTTCCTCAAAAGCTTTATCTTTTTAGATATCAAGGATCTGTTGAGTTAAATTTAAAGTAAAAGTTGGGAAATGTTCCCCAGCAATGCTAATTTTGAATTTAGATTGATTGATATCATCTTCTTTTTTTTCTTTTTCTTTTTCTCTTCCTCCTGCTTCTCCATCTGCTCCCTCATCCTCTTTTGCTTCTCCTCCTCCTTCTCATTTTTCCTCTTCTCCTCTACTTCTTTCTTTCTCCTATTCTCCTTCTCCTTTTCCTCCTTCCTCCTTCTCTTCTTTTCTTCCATCCTCTTCTTCTCCTTCTCCTCCTGCTCCTTCCTCCTCTTCTCCTCTTCTTGAATTTTTCTCTTCTTCTTCTCCTCCTCCAGCAGCGTCCTCTTCTCCTCCTCTTCCTTTCTCCTATTGTCCTTCTCCTGCTCCTCTTTATCCTTCTCCCTCTTCTCCTCCTCCTTCTTTGCAGCAGTGAATGCTCTCAGCAGCTCTTCTTCTTCTTCCTCCTTCACCTTTATTTTATGCTGCTTCTTTCTTAATATTCCTTTTTCTCTTCTTTCTCTTCTCTTTTTCTTTAATTCAGCCTTCTGAGCTTTTTCATCCTCCATTTTTAAATTTTTCTTTCTAACTCAATAACATATGCCCTCAAGTATGTATTTTCATTCCTCAAAATTTCTAGTTCTTCAGCTTGTTCATCCCGTGGTGCTAGCAAATAACCTGCAATAGTTGATTCTTGTTCCTTTGTTGTCTCCTCAATTATTTTGACAGGTTCTCGTTCTGTTTCCGCCGGGATGTTAGATTCAATATTTATCTCTTATTTCTCTCCTTCATCTTCTTCTTCTTCTTCATCATCTTCAGCAAGAGGGCCAATCATAATTTTTTCAGCAATCGAAATGTTGGCCATTCGATTAAAAATCTGAAAATCATGTTAAACAAAATATCAATATAAAATTAACCTGTTAGTTCTGCGACTTATATCGTAGCAAAATGAGACTTGTAATAGAAGTCAAATCAAACATACTGCGACCATAGTCGCAGTCATAACTTTTAACTATAAGACAATATATCAGTACTGCGACTAAAGTCTTAGTATGAATTTCATACTAAATTCATCCTGTCTCAGGTACTGCGATCTCAGACACAGTCAAAATCAAGGAAATAAAAGAACTGCGATCTTTGTCGCAATTCACTTATAACGTAATGAAGGGACTGCGACTTTGGTCGCAGTCCACTGAAATTTTAGCAGAGGAACTGCGACTTTGACTGCTGACATAAAAATTAAAAATAAATATATAAAAAACTATTGAAGAGACTATGGTCGCTAACTATTAAAAACTAATTTTATCTTCTTCAACATCATTAAGATCAATTTCAATCAGGGCTCTGCTAATATTTTGGAGGTCCCATCTTACTACCCGTGGAGTTTTGTCCTCCAAACCATTCCTCGGCTCAAAAATAGCAACCCTTTCACATAACCAATACTGCAACATGTATTAGTATATTGGTTTATATGAATAATGTCAATATATAAGTAATTTTCAATAATTTTTATCAACTATATAATTCATACTTACAATAATTTACATGGAGCATCCTTGCAGCTCAAATATGGTGTGCCTCAAGATGTCCATTGAATCAATCAGGAATTGCCAAACAGTTTTAACCCAGCATATGGCTTCATCAGCTGAATATTGACAATTTGCTCCACTATACACCACGACACCATGCATTTACTGTCAGAAAAGAATAGAGTGGCCACATATACATGATGATTAGTGTTGTGAAGTCTTGAGTTGTAAGTCTTTGTCTGTCTCTTATAATTTCATTTAAAGTCACTTGCTACTCAAACTGTTCATCCTTTGTTACATCTAATTCAGTCCTCCTTCTTTTTTTCACCAGAAGATCATCCAAAACTTCTTCAATGGATACTTTCGTGATCTTCTTAATATTTGAGAAATAGTATTTTATCACCCCCTATCCTTCAGTGTACAGATCTTATTCATAATGAAATCTGCCCCATTGATAGGTAGATCAAACGTTAGGGCAACATCCTCTATTGTTAACTCAATTAGTTTGCCCCCAATAAGAAAGGTCCTTGACTCCCTATCATACTGCTTTACAATTTTCAGTATACTTACATTTGATTTCATGCCTTTGTTAGCACCAAACTCCTCGTTGTAGATGGCTATGAAAATTACACCAAACAGGGTCTCCTTCATTCATTCACAAAATCTTACTGAATGTGCTTTTTGTGTTTTCTGATGAATTCGTACATAGGCTTTAAGCTCAATCTCATAGGACGAACCTTCAGTTCTTACTTACCTATATGCTGAAATATAACAACATAAGTACAAAATTAAAAAAAAAAAGAAACACGGTCGCAGTTCTTTTAAATAAATTTGGAAAAGAAAAACGATTGCGACCTTGGTCGCAACAGTAGATAATAATTTATAATACACTGCGACCAAGGTCGAACTGTTAAATAACAGCGACAGATGTCGCATTTTTCTAATTAACCCAATTAATTAACTAATGAGGATCTTGGTCAATGGTTGAGAGCACTGCGACCCTTGTTTCATCATAATGTGACCATGGTCGCAGTATCCTATTAACCTAACTTAGTAGAACAGACAGCGCCGCAGGTCCAAAAAGAGAGAAGGGACGTCAACACTGTGACATCGGTCACAGTGTTAAAAAAAAGAAATCTTAAAAACAAAACAGACGTTAATAAATTTTTTTTAAAAAAATATTTTATTCACAGACTACTACCTAGGTCACAGTAACATACTAAGTTAATATAAAAAAACTGCGACCCAAATTGGCCAAGTTAATTGAAAAAAAGCTATGACCTTGATGATTTGGTCGTAGTGTTAAAAAAATTTAAAAATTTAAAAAAATTCCTAATAAGATCGTTAATTTTTATTTTCTTTTCCTCTTAAAATATGACTTTGATCAAGTTTCAGGGTAGACAAATAAAAAAAATATTGTTTCAACGCATAAATAGATTTAATTTTGATTCTTACTTCTTTAAAACAAAAAGATGACTTTTTTACTTTTAATTGTGACCATGGTCGCAAGCTTTTAAAATTAAAAATTTTAAAAAGTATTTTTAAAAAATCAAGATTCTTGAAAAAATTATTAAAAATTAAAAATTTGTCGGAAAGATTTATTATTAGTTTCTTCTTTAGAATAAAAATTCAAAACTGAATTAAAAAAAAATAGTGCAAAGTCACTTTCGAATCAAAGTTACATTAAAACAGGGAATTTTTTAAAAAAAAAATTTAAATCACAACTGAAAAAATCAAAAAAATGAGGGCTACAGAACCCAAAAAAAATTAGGTTATCTAGGTTTCCCTTTACTTTTTTCCGCAGATGATTTCTTGATCGTCATCTTGATCAAATTTTTTTTAAAAAAACAAATTTTTGAACTCAATTATTTGGAAAGTTTAGGAATCAAAAATACTAAATGTAATTGATGAACTAAAAAATTCAGATCTGTAATTTTTTTGGAAGGAAACCGTTTTACAAACAGTAAAAAATTGTAAGGGAGGGTATTTTAGTCAAAATAATTATTGAAGTGACTGATGGCTTATTCGAGCGGGATTTTTTGATTTTTGTCTACCAATTTTTTTACAAATGCGTCGCTATTATGTTGCCACGTTCCACCGACTGAGAAACTCTTTCAGCTGGCGGCGGAGGTGCAGAAACCCTAAATAAAAATATAATTTGTTAATGTTGACAAGGCCTATACAATATGCATGCCCGCACGCGCGGGACAACAGGGAGCACGTACCATGCACGCTGTTGGGTACAATCAACCATTTAACCCTCTCTCGGGAATGTCACTCTCCTTTTTAACGGCTACTATTACTCCATATTTGTTTCAAGATTCCCAATGATTGAATTCATATTAATGTCCACTAGTTACTACTACTACGCACGTTCACGAGTCATTAAATAGTTAAATTCATGGTCAAATTATTTTTCGACACGTGGCCATAGACCCCAAGCCAGGCAATAATACAATAAAGATACCCCCAGTCTTCCATTTAATACAAAAATAACAAATCAAAAACTATAGAACTGCTGGCATGGCATTAAGGGTATTAGTGTCATTCTGTCAAGCTTTTTTTACAGTGACCTTCTTTGCTCCCGCCCAATCAAATCTCTCTCTCTCTCTCTCGCGCTTTTTTATAGTGACATTCTTTGCTTCGCCCAATCTACTCTCTCTCTTTCTCCCCTTTCTCTCTCTCATCTCGAATGAATCTGGAGTAATTGAAATCCACATCACCTCTTAATTTGGTCAAAAGGCAAGTCAAAAATTAATTGTGAACTGGTCCTTGGTTGATTAATTAAAGATGAATGAATGCACCTAAATGGCTTCCGGCTCTCGTTAGAATGTTGATCCCATAACAATTCTACATGTTGTCTTTTAACTCTCGGGATGCTAATTATCCCTAGTTAATTATATATGAAGAAGATTGTAATTAATTAGATCATAAGAATACATTGTTTAATCCATTGGGGTTAATTAAGAGATGATTAATTAAAGATGAATGAAATGCACCCAAATTTTATCCTTAAAGCTAAATTAAAGAGGTAAACCAAAAGTACAAAACAGTAATAAGCTAGCAATGAATATCTAACATATACATAGTTTTTTCTCCCGTAATTTTCTTCCAATTAGTGTAGCATTCAATATCTAACATGTGGACGCTATATGAGAATGTAGGAAAGTACAAAACAATAACCAGCTAGCAATCAATATCTAACATGTGGACGATATATGAGAATGTAGGAAAGAGATTGGTGGATATTAATCACTAAAATCCTCTTCAATCATATATGTCTCTGATATTTATGATGATCATAACGACGGTCTTTCCATCCTTCATCACTAAAATCCAAGCTCCCGAAATCATTATATGGCGTCATGTAATCATTATATGGCGTCAGTCTCCGAAATCCAAAACCTCCGCTGCGTCTGCTGCTGTAAATGGATCTGCAGCAGCAAAGTTAGGGCTTGCAGCAGCAGTCATCAATGGAAGTGGTGCGGCAATCTGCAGGTTTGGCTGCTGCTCAACTGATGATCCTTCCCCATTAGGCCTAGATTCCTTCTTCGGCCTCTTCTCATAGATGATGCACAGAGATGCTCATTAAACTGCAAGTTAAATCAAAAGAAAATTGTAATTAATATATCAAGGTACCACATTTGAAGATCTTTAGATAATTTCTTGCTTTTTTCTTGATTTAACGCTGAAAATGAATTAAACATGGTACATAATTTTGAGATCATGGTACTTACACCCAAGCGATTTTTTGTGTATTCCCGTAAGCCCAATTTTGGCCCTTGTTCACGTCCTCCAGTCCTTCTTGGTACATGAGCAATGAGATTACCCGTTTGATCTTTAGATGGATCGAAATAATCCAACTTGCATTCATCCTCCATCCTTCTACCCATCTGCACAATCTAACTCCATGGCGTTGCCTTTGAGCTTGAGCAAACTTCCAACTAGTAGATGGTTTTTTTGATTCCATCCTACTCTTTCGCTGTGGTGGACGGCCATTAGTGATGCAGAGCGGGAAGCGAATAACACCAGCTAGATCTCGTTTAAAGCCAATGAACCTGAAGAAGCCTTCAGTTAGGGTCTTACTCAAATCCATGAGTAAGTAACTCGAATCCACGAGCCAAAAGAACAACTCGAATCCATGAGCTGTAGGAAATAAAAGAGATTTAATGCGGAATGATAGCCATGGATCAAGAATCATATACATCTCAAGGGAATTAAATTCATGTAAATAACTTAATACATGATACATACTTGAAGCCATTGATTGAGATGAAGGTTGAAGATCCTTGTGATGAATGGAAGAAGAAGACCTTGATTTGATCCTGCAAACCCTAAGGCAAATAGACCGCTTTTCTCTGTCTCCTTGTCCTTTCACAAAACCCTTACTTTTCTTTTCTGATGGAGAGAGACTCTAAAATGAGCGTGAGTTTTGTTTTCTTTACAGGAGGAGAAAAGTGGGTCGCACATTTGCAAATAAGTCCCCTTGAAATAAACCTTTCCATCATGGTACCCTTTATATTTCAAGAGACTATATAACTATATAAATGTGACTATAATATGGGCATCCTTAATATCAGTTAACTTTATAGGAATCCAATGCAAAAATCAAGGTTAAGTGGGCCACCTTCATAGAGATTAACATTCTCCCACTTGGACCACTAACCGATTAGGTTAAAAAACTTTAGAAAACAAAATAAAAGAAAAGACTCATTTTTCAAACATTTTGACTCCATTGGATTCCATACTGAAAAACCTTGACACGTGCACGAATTTTAAAAAACACACTGATAAGCCCAAATATAAAAAAATGTAATACTGCAATTAGCTTGGACTACCAATGCGAGTCATAGCGGTTATACAACATCCACGTCATACTCCCTTCTATGTACCACAACATTGATAACCCTTACTAGTTGAGTCCATAACCAAAATGACCCCTGTAATTGTCTTGTAAAGACATTTCCTGTTTAACAAACATCCATACATAATATGTGCACACATAATTGGATAACAGGAACACAGAAACAGAACTTTTATTTGTACAATAATATCAATTACATAAGTACCAAATACACATTTACAGATTGCCCAAAAGACCCATTCTTACAACATGTTCCTTGAATGTCTTTGGAGGCAATCCCTTTGTCATTGGATCAGCAACCATTAAAGTGGTACTTAAACTTACAATTGACACTTTCTGTTTCTCAACTCTTTCTCTAACCACCAAGTACTTAAGTTCTATATGTCTAGAACCATTAGAGTACTTACCATTCTTAGAGAAGAATACGGCTGCTGTATTGTCACAATATATCGTCAGCGGCCTGGCAATAGAGTCAACTACACCAAGTGCTGAGATAAAATTCCTTAGCCATAATGCATGATTCGAGGCTTCAAAACATGCTATGAACTCAGCCTCCATCGTGGATGAAGCAGTGATAGTCTGCTTTACACTCTTCCACGAGATTGCCCCACCTGCTAGCAGGAAAATGAAGCCTGAAGTAGACTTCCTGCTATCTGGGCAACCAGCAAAATCTGAGTCCGAATAGCCGATCACCTCCAGCTGATCAGATCTCCTATATGTGAGCATATGGTCCTTCGTCCCTTGAAGATACCGCATAACCTTCTTAGCTAATTTCCAGTGCTCCATTCCTGGATTGCTCTGGTATCTTCCCAACATCCCAACAGTAAAGCTGATATCTGGCCTGGTACAGTGTGAGTATACATCAAGCTCCCAACAGCTGATGCATACGGAACTTTCTGCATTTGACCCTTTTCTAAGTCATTTCTGGGACACTGGCTACCACTTAATCTGTCACCCTTCTGAATGGGTGCAGGACTGACTGAACACATTTCCATATGAAATCTTTCCAAGACTCGATTGATATATCCTTTCTGAGACAATCCTAGCAATCCTCGAGATCTATCCCTGAAGATCTCTATGCCAATAACATAATTTGCCTCACCCATATCAACCATCTGAAAGTTCTTGGTAAGATAGCTTTTAGTTTCATACAGCAAACCAAGATCACTACTGGCTAACAAGATGTCATCTATATACAGAATCAGAAAATAAACTTGCTCCCACTGATCTTTAGATATATACACTGATCAACAGTGTTTTCTGTAAATCCAAAAGAGGTAATGGTATCGTTAAACTTTATATACCATTGCCTGGAAGCTTGTTTAAGTCCATATATAGATTTCTTTAATTTGCAAGCCAAGTGTTCTTGTTCTTTATTGCGAACCCTTCAGGTTGCTCCATGTAGATATCCTCATCCAAATTTCCATTTAGAAAAGCAGTTTTCACATCCATTTGATGTAACTCCAAATCATAATGAGCTACAAGTGCCATAATGATTCTAAGAGAATCCTTCTTTGATACTGGAGAGAAGGTCTCTGTATAGTCAATGCCTTCTTTCTGAGTGAAACCTTTGGCCACAAGTCTAGCCTTATATCGTTCGATATTGCCTTTAGAGTCGCGCTTGGTCTTAAAGACCCATTTACACCCGACTTTCTTACAGTTATAAGGCAATTTAACGAGATCCCAGACTTGATTTTTGTCCATAGATTTTAACTCATCTTTCATAGCATCAACCCATTTACTAGAATCATTGCATTCTATGGCTTGTGAAAATGAAACTGGATCTTTATTTATCCCAATATCATAGTCAGATTCCTGTAGATATACCACATAATCATCTGAAATGGCAGATCTTCTTTCCCTTTGAGATCTTCTCAAAGCTGCCGGTTGTGGTGGTTCTACAATATTTTCAATGGAAATATCTTCATGGAGTGGTGAACCAACATTAACTTGTTGTTCTGGAATCTCAACTTGATGATCAAGCTGAGGGACAACAATCTCTCTTGAAGGAAAGTGTATTGGGATATTTACCCTTACCACTTCAAGATCTACCTTTCTTGGTTCAGCACTCCCACTAATTTCACCATTTTTCAGGAATCTGGCATTACCAGTTTCACTATTCTTGTACTATGGTTAGGACAATAAAATTTGTATCCCTTAGACTTATCTGGATAACCAATGAAATACCCAGATATTGTTTTTAAGTCTAATTTCTTTTCTTGTGGATTATATATTCTAGCCTCTGCTGGACAACCCCAAACATGTAAATGTCTTAAACTGGGTTTCCTACCAGTCCACAACTCGAAAGGAGTTGTTGGGACAGCCTTACTAGGAACCCTGTTCAAGATATACATAGCAGTCTTTAAGGCTTCATTCCACAATGAATTGGGTACATTTGAGAAGCTCATCATGCTCCTAACCATATCCATAAGGGTTCGGTTCCGCCTTTCAGCAACACCGTTCTGCTGAGGCGTACCTGGCATTGTGTATTGAGCACAAATACCATGCTTTTCTAGAAATTTGGCAAATGGACCAGGATGTTGTCCTGATTCGTCATATCTACCATAAAATTCACCACCTCGATCTGATCTTATGATTTTAACCTTTCTATCTAATTGTCTCTCGACTTTTGTAATGAACACCTCTAGGATGTCAACAGCCTGAGACTTTTCATTAATTAGATACACATAACCATAACGTGACAGATCATCTATAAAGGTAATGAAATATCTCTCTCCAGTAAAACATGGAATGGAGAGTGGTCCGCAAATATCTGTATGAATTATTTTCAGGAGTTCTTTACTTCTTGTGGCACATTTCTTAGTGTGTTTGGTTTGCTTTCCTTTTATGCAATCCACACACACATCAAAATCAGTGAAGTCTAGGTTATCCAAAATCTCAGTCTTCACTAATCTTATAATTCTATCCCTGGAGATATGCCCCAGTCGTCTATGCCACAAGATTGAGGATTTTTCATTTATTAAGCCACGTTTTATACCAACATTCGAATGCAGAGATAATAAAGATTGTGCAAACTCATCATTCAATGAAATTTTATATAAACCATCACATAAAATTCCATGTCCAACCGGAATTGAATTATACATTAAAGAGAGTTTTCCACAACTAAACAAAACAGAATATCCAAAAACATCTAATTTGGATAATGACATTAAGTTTCTTGAAATCGAAGGTACATAAAAAGTATCCTCAAGATCCATCTGATGACCCGTCTCCAAGAGTAGTCGATAAACCCAACATATTCGACCTCCACTTTGAGACGGTTCCCCATAAAGACGAATCTCTCACTTTCCTTCGGTTTCCTGTTTGTAAGGAATCCCTGCATTGAATTAGTTATATGAGTTGTGGCTCCAGAGTCTATCCACCAAGTATTAGAAGGAACTTCAGCAAGATTTGATTCATAACATACAAAAGAAAGATTTGTACCTTTCTTTTCGAACCAAGCTTTCCTCTTGTTGCAGTCCTTCTTCACATGTCCTTTTCTGTCACAGAAGTAGCATTTGGCAGTGAAAGCTTTTCTATGACCTTGGCTACTTTCCCCATGGTCATTTCCTTTCTTTGATGGAAATCTCTTACCTCTTCCATATTTACTTTTCTTATGGATACCTCCTGAAGTTACTGCCAACACTGAGTGCTGTCCTTCTTGCCTCAGTCTCACTTCCTCTTGAACACACATACCAGTTAGCTCATTCAAGTTCCACTTATCCTTATGAGTATTGTCATGGATCTTGAATGGCCCAAACTGAGAAAGAAGCGAGTTGAGGATGAACTGTACCAAGAAGGACTCATCCACTTTCATTCCCAGTGATCCTAGCTTAGCAGCCTTATCAGACATATTTAGAATGTGTTGCTGAACTCCTCTATTACCATCATATTTCATGGTGGTAAGTTCAGCCATGAGGGTGCCAGCTAATGACTTATCTGCAAACTTAAAACGGTCTTTAACCGCACTTAATAGTTCAGATGCAATAGTTGTAGGAGGGAGTGAAGTCTTGATGTTATTAGCTATGGCCATCTTTATGAACATAAGACTGAGCCTATTAGACCTTTCCCAAGCTTTGGCATGGCTGACCTGTTCTGCTGTACTCTCAGCAGTTACTTCATCAGGTTTGTCAACTATTAAGGCCATGTCTAGTCCAAAACACCCAGTGTAAACTGTACATGTTCAAACCACTCTGAAAAGTTGGTACCATCCAAGGCTGGAATGCTAGTGGCATGAGTGTGAAGGAAGTAGGGACGTTCACTGAAACATAATAGGACAAGCTCACATTAATGCCTCGAATCAATACAAGTTTTAAATTTATTAAGATGAACTATTGATATCACTTTGATTTCTCCTTTGGGCGAAACCTAAGCATATCTAGTGTTCACTCTTTAGGTGAGAACTTTTATCACCTATGTAGGTCTAATATAATTTATGTCACTTAGTTAGTAAGTCATGTTACCTTTGGGTATCCAATTCCACACCACTAAGTTACATAAATTATACTACCCTATCCGGTTCATAATTATTTGAAAGAGACTTTCCTTTGGGCCAGTCCCAATCTCCTAACCAGAACCGCCATCGAGATATTATTGTCTTTAATGTCACTTACATTGACAAGTCTTTTATGTAGTTGTATATTCATAAGATTTACTAACCTAGGTCACTTTGGCAACTACTAAATCAATAACCCTTATGAATACAAAACTAACTAATAATATTCTCTAATCCTTTTATTTGAGTAAAGCCATAATACCTCAATACATTACTTGACCAAGCATCAATCAATATTAACACAACAACTTAAATGTGTAACATACTTTAATGATTGATTATATTAGACCATTAGTCGACTACAAGGAAATACTAGTCGACTAAGGTCAAGTAAGTCGACTATAGGTTTAGGTCTAGTCGACTAGTGCAAAGAAAATTAGTCGACTATACCCATATTATTAGTCGACTACAAACTTTATTAGTCGACTTCACATTAATTAGTCGACTCCTGAATCCAACAGAAAGTTCTCAACTTTCGGGTCACCGAATTAGTCGACTTGGAAATATGATTAGTCGACTATACCCTAATTAGTCGACTAGTCATAAAATCAACTAAAAATCAAGTCGACTCCTGCGGCAAACAAAGACTTTAAAACTTTCTAGAAAAGGGAATTAGTCGACTATACGATGGGATTAGTCGACTAATAGTCGACGAAGCAGTTATCAAAGGCAGTTCCTGCTTAGTCGATTTTAATCCCAAAATTATCAAAATTAGGGTTTTCAATTCCTTTGATTTGATCCCATTTAATTGCATAATTAGAGGAATATGAACATGATATTAGGGCTATTAAATCCTCTACAAATTCTACAATTAAAGATCAAAAATTCGATTTTTGAATTGTTAATCAAAAACCCTAACTTTCCATAATTCCTAATCCAAGATGTATTGATTCTTTAAACACGGCTCTGATACCAAATGTAGGAATAAAAGAGATTTAATGCGGAATGATAGCCATGGATCAAGAATCATATACATCTCAAGGGAATTAAATTCATGTAAATAACTTAATACATGATACATACCTGAAGCCATTGATTGAGATGAAGGTTGAAGATCCTTGTGATGAATGGAAGAAGAAGACCTTGATTTGATCCTGCAAACCCTAAGACAAATAGACCGCTTTTCTCTGTCTCCGTGTCCTTTCACAAAACCCTTACTTTTCTTTTCTGATGGAGAGAGACTCTAAAATGAGCGTGAGTTTTGTTTTCTTTACAGGAGGAGAAAAGTGGGTCGCACATTTGCAAATAAGTCCCCTTGAAATAAACCTTTCCATCATGGTACCCTTTATATTTCAAGAGACTATATAACTATTAAATGTGACTATAATATGGGCATCCTTAATATCAGTTAACTTTAATAAGAATCCAATGCAAATAATCAAGGTTAAGTGGGCCACCTTCATATGAGATTAACATGAGCGATATGAGAAAAACTCTAAGTTTATTGATTAAAAAGTAAGTATTAAATGCAAAAGATACAAGAGCTTATTTATAGGCTTAAAAATGAAACAATTTGGAATCCAAAACGGACCAAAAAACTAACTCCTAAACAATATCAAATACATTGATATACAATAGGGTTGTTGACAGCTAAAGGGTGTTGTCAACAGTCAAGGGGCGACTTTAAACCCCTGACTTTCGGGAAAAATCTGTCGACAGTCCAGATGAAGGGTGCTGTCAACAGGTCAGGTTATTTGGCCTGCTAGTTGTCTTTCTTTGTACTTTAATCTCCTACATCAGTCCCTCCCTCTTCAAAAGAACTCGTCCTCGAGTTATTATCTGGATATAGTTACTTAATAGGGTAATAGTCATAGAAATCTGCTACATTGAATGTTTTCGACATTGCCATATCATTTGGAAGATCCACGATATAGGCATTATCACTGATCTTCTTAACAATCTTGAACGGTCCATGCTTCTTTGGTTTCAACATGTTGTATGAACCAGCAGGACTCCTCTCTCTTCTCAGATATACCATCATCATGCCTCCTTCGAAGATTTTCTCTCTTCTCTTCTTGTCGGTTGCTACTTTATACCTCGCATTAGATTCCTCTAATTTAATTGAATTGACTTCTGAACATCAAGAACTTGCTCAGCGATGGTGCTTGTAGCTAAACTTCTCCCCATTAGGTAGCTTGGTTAAGTTTAGGATATGATGAGTTACCTTTCTATAGACAATGTAAAGGGTAGCATACCCGTTGAGCTGTGGGTTGTGCTGTTATAAGCAAACTCCACTTGAGACAAAACTTGATCCCATGTTCTTGACTTTTCTCCATATATGCTCCTCAACAAATTGCCTAAGGTGCAGTTGACAACTTTCGTTTGTCCATCTGTTTGACGATGTGGCGTGCTATTATACTTCAAAGATGTGTCAAATCTCCTCCATAGAGTTGTCCAAAAATAGCTAAGAACTTGCTATCTCTATCCAAAATAATGAAATCTGGCACACCATGCAATCTCACAACCTTTTAGAAGAATAATTTGGCCACATGCGATGAATCGGAAGTCTTCCGGTAAGGAATAAAGTGCGCCATCTTGGAGAATCGATCAACTACTATGAATATGGAATCCATTTCCTTTTGTATGCGAGGAAGTTCCAACAAAAAATCCATACTCAAGTCTTCCCAACTGTCTTTGGGGACGAACAAAGGTGTATACACTAGTATTTTGAGTTTGTCATTTAGCAAGTTGACAAACCAAACAATTCCTCATAATGGTAGCCACATCCTTCCATAATTGAGGCCAATAATATCTCTTCTCAGGACTAGTTGTAGTCTTGTCTCTTCCAAAGTGCCCTACAAGCCCGCCTCCATGTAGGTCTCTAATAAATTTCTCCCTCAAAGAAGTCCTTGGTACACATAACTGGCTTCCTTTTAGAAGAAATCTATCCAAAATATGAAAATCTTGTGTGGGTATTCGATGTCGAAACTGAATTCTACGAGTACACCACGTGAAGTAAAAAATGTTTGAAATCAAAATCAGTGTGTGACTGGTCCTCAATGTACCGTGTAGCTCTAGGGCTAACAGGTTTCTCCACGGGGAGGAATGTCATAGAAGCATTTCGGTGGTTTCAGAAACAAGTTCTTTTCTCTGTTTCAAAAACAAAATCAAAATTAGAAAGTAAAAAGTAAAAATAAAGTTCGGTTGTGGAGGTTGGTTTTGGATTAAGAAAAAAAAATTAGGGTTTTGAAAACAGTTTAAAACACAAGTGAGAAGAAGATGAGTTTCTAAGAAGAAATTAGCAAGAGTTACTAGCAAAAAAAAAAACCCTCAACACAAGGCTAAGATTGAGAAGTTGGTTTAAAAAGGAGAAAATTCAAGGCTCACTAATCATCTAATCACCACTAACTTACTAACCTTTTGAAGGATATATGCCTCACTTTGGATCATTACAAGATTAGCCTCGAGATTAGCAAGAACATAAAGCAAAACACATAAGATGGTGATTCGAACTCTGACTTGCATCATCACCATATTAAACCTGAACAATAATCCATCAAGCTTCCACAAGCATAGAATAGGAACAAGATTAAACAAGTGTTAAATAAGAGAGCAATAGGTTAGCACCCATCCTCATGTGTCTTCAAGAACACTCGCAAGATTGTAAGGCTTAGATTAAGGCATACAAATGAATCAAGTGAGTTATAATATTAATCAAGAGTTAAGAGTTAGTGGTGTTAGAGATTAGTGAGACATGAAAAGAAGTTAGTTCATCATAGTTAAATTAAGGGGTCTGTTTGATTGTCGTAATTGGCCGTAATTCGTAAGTCATAATTGGTAAGACATAATTGGTAAACATAATTCGTAGGGTCAACGACCATTTTTCCCCTCAAATGAGCTTCAGCTAGCGGTCGACCGAGCCCAAACCACAAATTTAGGTGCATGTCTATGCACATGCGGTCGACCGCTCAGTCGACTGTCCAAAACTCTGATTCTGCCCAGCACAAAGGGCGATCGACCGGGCGGTCGATCGACTTCACCCGAAACACAAATTGTTTTGTTTTTTTTGAAAATACTAGAAAATCTTTTGATATTTTTTAATAAATAAATAAATAAATAAATATAATATATATAATATATATATATATATATATATATATATATATATATATATATTGAAATATTTTGAGTAGATCAAACTATGAATCATAAAATATATATATATTAAAAATTTTATTGAAGATATATTGTCTAACAAAAATATAAAAGTTAGTTTTTTGAAAATCTTTTTGAGTGTGTAAAGTCTTGAGCATCAATCCTCTAAACAACTTTAGCAAACTAAATATTTTACACATAATACAAGAGTAGACTCATTTTTCAAAACTTCAAGTGGACTACTTCAAATATGTCTTTTTGAGTTTGAGTCCAATACTTGAATCAATCTTAAATGCTTTAATATCTTCATTTGAAATTAAATCATCTAACTCTTGAAAACCTATGTACTTAAAAAACACTTGAACTTGATTAATACCACTAAACTAAATGAGTTTTAGAATCATCAAATAAAAGTTGATTGTACCCTTGGGCCAACACAATATCTCTTTCTACTTCATCCCTCGCTTGTGGTTAGGATCGACCGTCAAATCACTTGTGGCGGAAAATAACCAACACAATTAATGAGCCTCATAGAAAATTAGAATTTGGTGTAAGTAATCTACTCCAGGATATGTTCTAACCACTTTGAATTCGTAGCCATTTTGTTTTTTTCTTTCTTTATAAGTCTAATTAAGCAAATCTTAAAAATACTATTGATTTTTTCCACAAATATACTGACATTATTTTAGTGTAATCATTATTAACAAAAGGTGTGAGATAATTAATCCTTTGTCACTTTTTAGGGGGAAAAGTGACAAAGGATTAATTATCTCACACTTTTTGTTAATAAAAATTACAATAAAATAATTACAGGATTTTAATTATCTCTGCGTCACTTGATCACGAAAGAATCTATATTTGACAAAAATAAATTTAGAATACATCATTGCAGGATTTTAACTATTTCTTCAAGCTGATTTTGTAAACGACAATCCATGCATTATTATTTTTTCCAGTACATTTATTTTTCACAAAGTTTTTCTTCTTTGTACATCTACGTGAGTGATCAATCATCGTATTTTTCATTATTAACTTTGTAATAATATTATGAGATAATAAAAGATATACATAAAAATATAATTTGTTAATGTTGACAAGGCCTATACAATATGCATGCACGCACGCACGGGACAACATGTAGCACGTACCATGCACGCGGTTCGGTACAATCAATCATTGAGCCCTCCCTCGTGAATGTCACTCTCCTTTTTAATTAATAATAATATTTGTTTCAAGAGAAGTCCTTAAGTGACGTATCAACAGTAGTTTGTTGACCATGGTATATTTTATTTACTTAGACTTTTCTAAGTATAATATATGCAGCTTATGTTGTGTTTAAAACATTAAATACATCAATCTCATCTCATTCTTCTCTGTTTCATGCACCTCGTTTGTCTAATAGTTGTATAAAGGGGTGGCAATGGGTAAGAGCAAAACCCATTTATCCTATCCGTTTACTCTAAAAATTAGGGTAAGGGTAAAGAGTTTATTACCTGTTTATATAAATGGGTAAGGTAAGATGAACAACTTATTTCCTGTTAATATAAACTGGTAGGATAAGAGTAAGGATCAGTTTTTTACCTGTTTACCTATTTAAAAGATTGAAATTTTTATTTAATATTTATGATGAATAAGTTATAAGGGTCTTATATTCTCGTACCTGATTCTCAATGTCTCCAACCCTAGTCTCTTTGAATTTCCATCGCCCCTACGACTGCGAGGTTGCGACAACTTTGAATTCCCAATTTCAGATTCTTGAATCTAATTCTCAATTTCTCAAAATTCAAAACTCTTTGAATTCCCATCATTCTTGCAAGGCTGCGACTGCGAGGCTGCGACCACTTTGAATTCCCATAGCTCCTGTGACTTGCATGCATGCAATTTGTTCTAATTCTTGTATTCCCGTTTACCCTATAGGGTAAAGAAAATTTTTATCTGTTGTCCTATAGGATAAGGTAAAGATAATCTAAGAATTAACTTATAAGGTAAGGGTAAAAGGTTGAGTTGTAAGACTAAGGTTAAAAGTAAAACCTTTACCCTACTCTTACCCTTCTCATTGCCACCCGTAGTTGTATATTCAATTTCTTCACCTAATTAATAGTGTTATTTTTCAAACAAGATCACAAATGTTCTCTTCATCTCATGTATTTATCTTGGATTTCAAAGTTCTTAATTATCACAATCATGGAAAGAGAACTACATATCTCGAAGAGGTATCTTTGGTTGTCTGTCAACTTGTCGTGGTTGCTGCTGCTGTGTTAATAAATTGCTTAGGCCTGTAATCCCCTCATTAGCGGGGTTAAATCTGTGAGTTCATTCACGTGTTCCTGACACACAAGGCATGTTACTTCATTCTTTCCGTCGAATATTTCTTCTTTGCGCCCAACTAAACTCCAAATCCAAATGGACGCTTCTTTTTTTCTTGACAACAAGGCACCCACGCATTAACGCTTTCCAATGCTCAAAACCCCCCAACAAACCAACACCTCCACACACCCACACCCACACCCACACCCACACCAAGCAATCACCCAAACACCCCAGCCCCCCAAAAAAAGTTATAAAGGAGGGTGGAAACATTGCCATGAATGATTTCATTAAAAAAAAAATCAAAATCAAAATTAAAAGAAATTAATTAACTAAGCGCTAGCTAGGTGAATGTGGGTTGCTTCTTGCAGCCATTACAATTAAAGAAATAATGTCATTTTTCATGTGCCAGCCAACAGAACTTAAAACAATTACATGTACTCAAGAGGAAGGAGAGGCATGCATGCATGGCATGCATGGAAATTGAGTACCCCTGAATATCTTCATTGGCAATCAGTACTATATATATATATCTCATCCTCTTGTAGTATATATATACAAATATTCATCACATCAGATCAATCGATGAAGAAGGTCATAATTTCATAGTTATCATAATTTTATCCTAAAAGCTAAATTAAAGAGGCAAACAAAAAGTACAAAACAGTAACCAACTAGCAATCATTATCTAACTTACATATAGTTCTCTCTCTCTTAGTTTTCTTCAAATTACTGTAGCGTTCAGTAATGTGGACGCTATATGAAAATGTAGGAAAGAGATTGATGCATATTAATCACTAAAATCCTCTTCAGTTGTATATGTTTCTGATATTTATGATGATCATAACGACTGTCTTTCCATCCTTCTTCACTGAAATCCAAGCTCCCAAAATCATTTTATGGCGTCATGTCTCCGAAACCAAACCAGCCATATTTGGAGAAATCATCGGCGAAATCCCAACCCTCCGCTGCTGCTGCTGCTGCTGCAATTGGACCTGCAGCAGCATAATTAGGGTTTGGATCAGCAGTCATTAATGGAAGTGGTGGTGCAATCTGCAGGTTTGGCTGCTGTTCAACTGATGATCCTTCCCCATTACGCCTAGATTCCTTCTTCGGCCTCTTCTCATAGATGATGCACAGAGAATGCTCATTAAACTGCACGTTAATGTACATCAAAAGGAAATTGTAATTAATACAACAAAACATTGGAAGGTCTTTTTATAATTTCATGCTTGTTTCTTGATTTAGCCCTGAAAATGAATTAAACATGGATAATAATTTTGAGATCATGGTACTTACACCCACGGGATAGTATGCGTATTCCCGTAAGCCCAATTTTGGCCCTTGTTCATGGCCTCCATTCCTTCTTGGCCTGTAATCGTACTTGCACATGAAACCGATTTGGTTCCCATGTTCGTTGTAGATCTCCGTTGTTTCTCTTAAATGCCAGGTTCCATGATCACTTGTGCGTTGTGGACGTTCTCCCCGCCAGTACTCGGATAAGAATTGATAAACCTGACCTCTCCGAGAACCTCTCGCTCTGGGTTGAGAGAAAGAGGGAGATATGAAGCATCCATTAGAAAGAGTTCCAAGTTCTAAAAGGAAAACAAATTAAAAATATTGAAACATTGAGGCAGACGCGTAGTTATAATTGGTAACTGGAAAAGCGATACGAGTACCTGATTGCAGGAGAGTTGATGGATCCTTGGTGAAGAGGCCGACGATTCTTCTTCCGCTTCGCCCCGATAAATCAGCGAAACTCTCTGGTAGAGCTTTGATGATCTCCCTGTCCCTCCTCTCCACCGCGTCGCCCGGCCTCATCTTAATATTCTTACTACTTCTTCCTTGCTTACTATTCATGAATCTACTAGCTGCAATGCTCCTTTTATACACACACCCCATGATAATACTACAAACTATGCTCTCTGTGATGTGCAAAGTTTCCCCGCATTCCTCGCTGCCGTGGGTTCAAATTCACGTGGGTCAGAATGCCCGCCTTTGTGCCACCAGCAAATGAAGGTCAACGTTAATGGGGAGGACCCGAAGTCCCAAGAGAAGATCGACGTGGAATCCACATGCTTAAGGAGGAGCCCCAACAAACTCTCTCTTTTTTTCAATTCTAGGGCGAGAGACGCAAGTTGTGACAAGAGAAGAGTGTCTTAGGCGAAGGGTTTAAGGGGATGTTAAGGACATAAATTAATTAACTAGGGTGGGCAACTTGACTTATTAGTAAAAGTCAGCCTATAATCAGAACAGTGAGTGAAGTTTGGAATTTTGTGAACAATTAGGGTTAGTGATTCCTCTAACCCTCGGTAACGACAGGGACTCACATGATTCCCTAACTCCTCTTCTGACACTTAATTTCAAAAATTACTCAACTCTTATTTCCAACCCTTCCAACCAACCAAAGTGGACCTGAAACTTTTATCACTAGGTCCGATAATTGGGGCAGGTCATACAGTTTAGATAGACCCAATTATAGTGACCCATATCTGATTCGTTCAACTAAGGAGTTGAGAAGACCTAGCTTATTTCACCTATAATTAAATTTTAAATGTACTTAAATGACTCAAATCAAAGTTTTAGAACACATAAAAAGATAAAACATTACCATTAATAGCAAACTTCATAATATTAAGTAAAATAATTTTATCCATGAGTTTAACTTCTAGTTTCTATAGAATTTATGGTTCAAGTTTATATAGAGCTATTCTTACTCAAATTAATGTCTCTTACCAACCTAGCTCTAGTTAGTTTCATGCTAGTCCCAATTTGGGAGGGAAGGGGGACCAGAAGCACATAAAAATAAAAGTATAACCCATCTAGCTTGTCTTTTAAACTTAACTAAGGGCATGGTGTGGTTGACTGGTTGGGGATGCAATGGCAGGCAGGATGCATGTGTGCAACATTTTGAAGAAGCGAGTCAAAGGAGCACAGTACACTACACAAATAAGAGTCACACGTGGATGTTTTCAAGGAAAGACCGGACCTTTGTGTACGGACTTGTTTACTAACTTGAGTTAGTAAGTGCATATCCAATGCACCCCTCTATTTTTTAGAGGGTTGCTTGGGAATATACCCGAATATTCCTGAATATATAGAAGACTGCTGCTCCAATGTAGCCCTCTATTTTAAACATTTTTTTTTAAATGTTAGTTTAGATGTTAATAAATTATTTAAGAGTAAATGGCTATTTAACAAAAATTATATCGTTAGAACTGTTTCGTCGAGCCCTTTTAAATGAGACCAATATTGAATATTTTTGGAGTTAATTTTAAATTAATTTATTTTTAATATAATATAATAATATTAAAATTTAGTAAGCAAATACATGGGAATCTATTTAACCCACCTCAAAGAAACTACAAACAGAAATACAAAAATACATTATACGAGAAAAATATGATAACAGTAAACTGAAAATCCGGTAGATCATTTTCGTAACCATCGGTACCGTACTATATCCTGACGGAGCTCCGGATCCAACTCCTCGTTGAAAATCACTAATATTTCTGTTAATGACTTCTTGTTTTTCTTTCGAAGAATGCACGTTTTCTCATATAAGCAATCTTACTTAAATCCATCGACATTATTTCTCTATCCTCGTAATCACGCTCAAGACGACATTGCTCAGACAGTTCCTCGCTCGACATAAAAAGATCCAAAATTGGGAGGCTCACTTTGAATTTCGAAATGAACTAATTGAACACTTATGGCAGAGGCACAACAATGAAAGAATGTAATCTTTTTTTCAAGTTTGGTTTATTCAATTTCGATGTATTTTTCAATGTTAGATAATGAGAAATTTAAAATTAATTTAAATATATTCAATATTAGTATCATTTTGAAGGTATCGGCGAGATATTTTCAACTGTATAATTTTTATTTAAAATAGATAAGTAAATTTAAAGTTATATTGATTTTAAATAATTAGTTTAACTATATTAAAGGATATATTTGATATTCTTAAAACTTTAAGTACAAAATTAAGATTTTAAATTGTGTAGTAATATAGAGCGAGCCCTCTATTTCTCTCTATTTAGAGGGGCATATAGAGGGCAGTTGGAGTGTATCCCCCACTAAATATAGAGACATAGAGGGGGGTTAGAGATGATCTAAGTTAGCCCAGCTTATAAATCCCTAACTCTTTCGATCAAACAACTTTTAGAGTTATTATTTCACTAATTTTAAGTATTTTTCATGAAAAAGTAGAGGACAAAGCACATAATTCTTTGTCCACCCCCCCCCCCCCCCCCCCCCCCACCCCCCCCCACCAACCTCTTCCCAAAAGAAAAAAATCTCAAATTTATACCCTTTCAGTATAACTTAGAATTACCCTATGACTCTTGTTCAAAATAGTTAACTTCTATAATAGCTCTTGTGCCAACCAAGACCTAAAAGTTTAAATATGATTCTCATCTAAAGATGAACCCAAAACTCTTGTTACTTTATCAGGTTAGATTGAAATTAATATTACATGAACTCGAACCGTACCTAACTTGTTTATACTTAATTAAAAATCTTATCTCAGATTCGACTTGTAAGGCTATTTCATTGTAACTTGTAGATTCCACTTGCAGATGCCTGCCACTATCTACTATCAATAATGATGAGAGGATCCGAATCAATACTGTATTTCTTGTAACTTGTAAGGCCATTTCACTTTCACATATCCGGATACATATATGGAGAGTGAAGTGCTCAAAGGTTGTTCCTGTTGTGCCCCCGACACCACTCGTTGTGCGCAGCGGTTCGCGGAAGAAGAGACACAACAACCACCACTTGAGCTTGAGGAATCCGCCCACCTGGCGGAGATTCGATTCAGCCTGAGAAACAACCAACGCAGCAGGAACAACCACCAATAGAGAAAAAAACAATCAACGCACAAATTTAACGAGGTTCGACAAACGTGCCTAGTCCTCGGGGCAAGGGAGAGAGAGATCTTATTGATTCAACAATCAATACAACTATTACAAGAGGGAACACTTGAGGGAGGCAAGAGATTCTTTGTTTCACTCAGGGATACAATACATGAGGCCTCTAGCCTCTATTTATAGCCACAGAGTCCCTGAATTTATGAAAACCCAGGTTGGATTCAATCCCAATCAGAAAAGAAATTCGAATCCTAAAAGGAAACTTCAGCCGCGTCTGTCGGTCGACCGACCCATGCCACGGTCCACCGGCCCGGTCGACCGCGCCTTCCCGAGAGCAAACCCACTTCAGTCGGTCGACCGAGGTCGGTTGACCGCTCCAACTTGTGCACACCCGTGCACGCCGGTCGACCGGGCCGGTCGACCGGCCTCCTCCACCGGTCGACCGGCCTCCTCCACCGGTCGACCGGGACATCGACCGGGAGCACAAATTGCCTGCTCCATGCGTCGTTCCTCTTCCTTTGTCGTCCGATCTCTGTGCTATCTTCTTCCATCTCTTCCATCTCCTCTATCTCCTCTCTCCCAACAATTCTCCACCTCGGTGAACATTTTTCAAAATCTGAGCCGATCTCCAACGTACCCCAGCTATCACCTGGCGAAATCGACACACACGATCTCGGCGAATCGACACACACACGATCTCGGCTCTCTAGAATCTGTAGCTCAGCTATCCACTGGAATGCACCACACATGCCTTCCCAATGATTCACCTTAGGAGAACTTCCATACATGCCGAACACCAAGCGTGGCTCCTACTCCGCAGCTTCACGACCTCATGAAGAACTCATCATGAGCCAACACTGACTCTCCAACTGACTAGCTCTATCTAGTCTACATGTCTTCAGCTGACGGTCCAACCAAGTCTGCGTAGAGCACACCGAACACCATCATCGGCTTCAACTGGATGCACACCACTCCTTATGTAAGCTCAACATCTTCTCACCAGAAGATCAATCTGTTCATCGAGATCACAACACCTCACCTCTATGTGAACTCTAACTCTTCACCTCTACGTGAAGTCTAATCGGCCACAACACTTCACCTCTATGTGAAGCCTCTCCACCTCTACGTGAAGCTCCAATCAGCCACAACTCTTCACCTCTACGTGAAGTTCCCTCAGCTTCTCGAGAACCCAAACAGCTTCATACTGGTTGCATCACCAAATGGCTGCGCCTTTACGACTGCCTACGTACCTTACCCAAAGGATCAAGCCAATCGTAGTTCATTGAAATGAGCTCCATCAAGCTCAAACACTTGTACCTGAATCTGCAGCAGCGAACCTATCTGGCTGAGTCATATGAACCTCCTCACGACCATCATGGAGAACAACGGCCTTCAACTTGAGCTTGTCGCGAATACAAGCCTGAGATTCATGCTTCTTTACCCACAAACGTGGTTTTACCTTGGTTCCAATGGCTGCAAACAACTTCACATCATCAACAATGTCTTCAACCTGTTCAGCATCAACCCTGGCTACATGATCTCCATCCGGTGTCACATCCGGTGAAGTCTTCTCTAATGCTGAACCAACTGGAGATGGTGGAGTAGCATCAACCTCCACCCGCTGCGATACTTCCTTGATCTCTGTCCTCTCCACCTGCTAAGAGACGGTGGACTTCAACACTGAAGTCTCTCCAAATGTGACATGCCTACTCACCACGATCTTCTTGTTTTCGGGCTCCCACAACCTGTAGCCATTCCTTTTGACACCCAAAAACACAAACTTCTTTGCTCGCGGATTCACCTTGCCATTCTTGGCACTGAAGTAGGTCGGACTTCCAATTCCCGCAGCAAACCATGATCTTGCAAGCTTTTTCAGACCAAATTTCTAATGGAGCTTTACCTCCTATCGCAGTCGATCTATTCATGAAATGGTTAGCATACACAATCGCCTCAGCCCAAAACGATTTGTCTAATCCTGCATTAGACAACAACCACCGAACCTTCTCCAGCAAGGAACGGTTTACTTCCTTAGCCAACCCATTTATACCTTTTGTGAAGTGAGTAGCAATACCGTGTTCTGGCCAAATCGTAGGAATTGGTTCATGTCTCTTCCAACATTACCAATCTGTAGCTCCTTGATCTTCCTACCTATCTGCTTCTCCATTCTTCCTCTCCACTTCACCAACATATATAGGGCTTCACTCTTTTGTCTCATGGGATGTATCCAACCATGCCTAGATAAACTATCAATAAAAGAGACAAAGTACCTATGACCTCCAAGCGATGCAGTCTTAGCAGGTCCCCAAACGCTTACGTGAACACAATCAAGAAGACTTTCTGAGCGGTGAGTACTGGTGCTGAATTTCACCTTCTTCTTGTCCAGAACGTTGTGTTCACCTCCCAAGTTGCAGGTAGCAGCACCTTCCAATGATCCCTTCTTTGCCAGAGCTTGCAAAGACCTTTCTCCTCCCTGTCTGACCTTTACCTGCCAGACCTCCGTGCAACCATCATTTGAAGAATTAGAAGTCTCCACCTGACCTATAACCGTACTACCCTTCAAGTAGTAGAGATTGTCCCGGCGGACGCCCTTCATCACCACCATCGAGCCTTTGATCATCTTGAGAACACCATCTCGAACAGATATCACCAGACCCAATGCTTCCAAAGCACCAATAGAGATAAGATTCCTTTTGAGTTGAGGTACATACCTCACCTCCTTCAATTCTCGTACTATCCCATCATCCATCTTGATACAGACTGTACCCATCCCTTCTATATTACACGGATGGTCATCCCCCATGACCGTGTAACATCCATCCAGCTTCTCAAAGCTAGAAAACCAGGCCCTGTTCGGGCACACATGATAGGTGGCTCCGCTATCCAAGATCCACTCAGCATTATCTGAGTTACAAACAGTAGGGGTAGTAACAGAGAGAGAGAATACCGATGAGTCCGAGTCTGATCCATCTGCCTGTGAGGTATTGCCTTGAGTACTGACCACCTTTACAAGATTTGCCTCAGTCTTAGACTCCACCTTCTTACCTTTGGCCTTCGGGCATTCAGCTTTCCAGTGTCCTAGTTCCTTACACAAGGCATACTGATTCTTCTTCAGATTTCTGAAGCCTGATCTGGACTTTGATCTCCCCCGATCGTCTCTTCCCTTCCTATTGGAACTTCTGCCTCTTACCTCCAATGCCTCTGCTGTTGTGCTTCCCGAAGAAGACAGTCGGTCCTGTCTCCTTACTTCATAACTCACAAGTGCAGTAGACACCTCATCGTAATTAAGGGATTGTCTCTCATTAAGAAAAGTAAGAGTAAAGGCTTCATACTCTTCCCTAGGAATAGTTCAAAAGAATTACCGCCTTATCCTCTTCACTAGTCTCCACATCCACATTAACTAGATCCGTAAGAAGCTTCACGTAGCAGTTCAAGTGCTCATTGACGGAGCATCCTCTTTGCATCTAAAACCCATAAAGCTTGCTCTTCAACTGCAATCGCGATTCTATGCTCTTCGTCAGATACTTTCTTTCCAGGATCTCCCACAGCTCCCTCGCAGATATCTCATGCAACACCTGATACTTGATGTCTTGTGTCAGACAAGACCTGATCAAGCCACACGCCGAACGGTTCATCTTGTCCCAATCTTCTTCCGTCGTTGATGCGCGCTTCTTCTCCAACCGTAGAGTGTCTTCGAGATTTGATGCCGTCAGCGCATCCATAACCTCACACCTCCACATACCAAAGTTGTTCGTCCCGTTGAACTTCACCACATTAATCCTTGGATGTGGATACATGGATTTCACCGATGTACTTTCTCCAGCCATCTTCTTAACTGATTCCTCAAAGTAATGTAAAACAAACGGAGTTAGATAAAATAAACTAGATAAAGATAGGATCTTTACCTCCACGCGAAACCCTCGAAGAGTTTCCGAAGCAATCTACTCCACCAACTTGATTCCTCGAGCAATCTTCACACGCTGTTCTGAGATCGACACACGATCCCACAAACAGTCCCAACTCTGATCCGAGATCGACACACGATCTCCGCCAATCAGCAACAGATGCCCTTGAATCAACAGATGATCCCACGTCGAACCTGGGATGCTCTGATACCACCACTCGTTGTGCCCCCGACACCACTCGTTGTGCGCAGCGGTTCGCGAAAGAAGAGACACAACAACCACCACTTGAGATTGAGGAATCCGCCCACCTGGCGGAGACTCGATTCAGCCTGAGAAACAATCAACGCAGTAGGAACAACCACCAATAGAGAAAAAAACAATCAACGCACAAATTTAACGAGGTTCGGCAAATGTGCCTACGTCCTCGGGGCAAGGGAGAGAGAGATCTTATTGATTCAACAATCAATACAACTATTACAAGAGGGAACACTTGAGGGAGGTAAGGGATTCTTTGTTTCACTCAGGGATACAATACATGAGGCCTCTAGCCTCTATTTATAGCCACAGAGTCCCTGAATTTATGGAAACCCAGGTTGGATTCAATCCCAATCAAAAAAGAAATTCGAATCCTAAAAGGAAACTCCAGCCGCGTCTGTCGACCGGCCGTCGACCGACCCATGCCATGGTCGACCAGCACGGTCGACCGCGCCTTCCCGAGAGCAAACCCACTTCAGTCGGTCGACCGGGGTCGGTCAACCGCTCCAACTTGTGCACGCCCGTGCACGCTGGTCGACCGGCCTCATCCACCGGTCGACCGGGACATCGACCGGGAGCACAAATTGCCTGCTCCATGCGCCGTTCCTCGTTCCTTTGTCGTCTGATCTCTGTGCTATCTTCTTCCATCTCCTCCATCTCCTCTATCTCCTCTCTCCCAACAGTCCCAGATGGAGCAGTGGTCCTAGATGGAGCAGTGGTCCTTGGTCCGAATACACTGCGAGGACAAATAAAAACAAGTTAAAACAAGTGTTAGAGATATCGAACTAATTAGTTAAGCTATTGGGCAAGAAAATAAGGACAAGAAACAAGCAGATCCTACTTTTGACAAAATCTTTGGCTCCCATTTTCATTCAACTTGCTGCTTTACTGCTGACCCTTTTGCGTTCAATAGTTAATCCTTCATTAATTAGTGCGCTAAACATGGGGCCGGGCTTTTTTTTTTGATTTCTTTCTTCCTTCCTGTTTATTGAATATTTCTTCTTTATTCCCATCTAAACTCCGATACCCAATTAACGTCCATATAAATGGATAGATGTTTTTTTTTTTTTTTTTTATGTTTTCATTTTTGGAAGAATATGGAATCAATAGATGCGCAATGCATTCTGCTGTGGAATCGGAGACTTCAACCAACGACTTTGCTAAACTCAGTGATGATGGAGAAAAATTGTAGTTTTCGCACGAAGCTTCTGCCTATGCCTAAGATCGGACCGGGGGCAACACGCCTATAAGAGACAAGCACTTCTGATTCTTTCATCAAGTCCGTTCTGAGCCTATAAGCCAATAGAGCAATTCACTCCGCTCAGGCTCCCCATTAACGAAGTCTTCAACACTATCAAAGACCAATGTAAGATCCTGAATATGGCAATACTTAACAATAGAGGAAGGTAAATAGTGTTTAAAACTTAATCAAGAAATGTAAGTAACTTAAAAAATTAACACACAGTACAGAAATAATCCAGTCACAAAACACAAACCAATCCCAAATACAAGATTTTATCATGGTTCAGTCCTTCAGACCTACATCCAGACCTCAAGCCAATCCTGCTTGAGATTTTCTACTATTCTCTGATCTTGAAAACCACAAGATCACACATGTATAACCTATTGACAGGTCCCATGTCAATATGTACACAAACTCCCAAGAACTAGAGAGTTTCCTTCCGAAATACATACACTTGAACCTATAAGCCTTGATGTGAATGTGAATCTATGGTTGCTAACAGGTTTACTCTCAGACTTTCTTCACAAGATTTGATTTGGATGAAGAAAAGAAGCAACGGAAGAGAGAGTTCTGTTTCTTGACAAGAATTCTGAAAATTTGAAAGTCAAGAGAATCAATTGAATTATTATGAAAAATGAAAGGATAAGGCCTCTATTTATATCTTGAAATTACTGAGTGTTGGTCTATTATTTTAGTTTGAATTTGAATGAAAAGCTGTTAAAATGTTAAAAAATGTTTAGATTTTCAAATATCTCAAACTGTTTAACAATCAGAAATTGACAGATAAGTCGACTAAAACACTAGGGTAGTCGACTTATGAGAGAAGGATAAAGGCTATAAGTCGACTATCAAGAACTATTAGTCGTTGGACCAAGTCACAGAAAGTACCAGTGTTTCTATTGAACACTTATAAGTTGACTATACTGAATCATAAGTCGATCATTCATTGACAAATTTTGAATCCTAAATTTCTGTAAGAGACAGTAGTCAACTATATATGTATATAAGTCGACTAGACTGAGTTATATCAAGATATTAGACTTTCTGTTGAGTGCCATTCGACTAATATGAACCATAAGTTAACTATATCGATGTGTGTATTAGTGTATCAGTCTATAAGTTGACTAGAAAAATGTATAAGTCGACTAATTAAGTTGTGTGTGTGTGTGTCAAGGCTTTTAACAAATAATCTAAAAATAAAGAAAAATACAAGAAATATATATTTGTCTTCTCAAATCATTGTCTTCCTTTATCTCCAAGTACAAGGATCATCCGTAGTATTTGTCCATGAGTTGCTGCATAGATACATTAGAGTACAAATGCTCACAAATATTCACAATATATGTTTGTTATGATCAAAACACAAATTAAGGCAAGAATTCATGATCCAACATTTCTCCCCCTTTTTGATGATGACAAACAAAGGAATTTCTGCGAAAATTTGTGATTTGTCTATGCTCCCCCAGCATCAAAGCACTATCCAATATAGATATTTCTCCCCTTTTGTCATTAGTAAAAAGAGAAGATGTAGATAAAGAGAAACTTAACATAAATAGGATGAGTCGATTACATAGCGTTTATTACAAACCAAACGCAACAGTAGAAAATAAAGTACTGAAAGAAATTAAAAACAAGTTCCGAAACAAAAGTTTTTAAATAGAATATAGTCAAACTAAATGCAGAAAATTTGCACATGCAGAGCATGAAAGTACACCTAGAGGGTGAATAAATGTAGTGCTAATCTAGTGATACATAATGCAAAATTAAAAACTAAATCCTAAAACACACACACAACACATGTAACCAAGAGTGAAGCTGAATTCCCCGTGAAGGGCTCTAGAACTTCTTCTCACGATTTCTCTAAACTAAGAGTTAAGGTGCTTCAATAGCTCTCTTAATTAAACACAAGTATAAGCACACAAACAATATCAAGTATGTATAGATATGAGCAATCATAACAATGCAAGATATAAGAGTGGAGAGTTGACAAATAGAGAGATTTAAACGCAAACACAAGGATATATTTCGAGATTCGAGCCACCATTCCACGTCCTCGCCTTCACACAGAAGGATTTCCACTATGTCTACCAAGAACCTTCCATAAAAGAACCTCCACCAAGAAATTACAACTTACAAATTGGGAGTACACAACTCTAACTCTCACACACCTCTACGTAAGAGGGTAGGCACAAAGCCAAGGAAAAAGCAAAGAAAGAGAATTACAACTTGGTGATCACAAAGATCATAAAAAATACTTAGTGATCTCAAAAGACCACAAATAAGCACCTCTCACAATACAAGATCCTAGAGGATAGATTTTTAAATGAATAGCTCAAGTATATGAGTGCACAAAGTTTTTGAAAAAGAAACACGAAGAAAACACTTGGGAAAGACTCTTGAAAGATATAAAATTAAAAACTAGAAACTAGATTTCCCAAAACTTATTTTTCTTTGATTTTCCAAAACTTTGAAACAAAATAAAAATTTTGATTTGAAGCTCAAAAACTTGTTTAAAAACATATAGTAAAAACTCAGTAGAAGTCAAAATTTTAGCTCTAAAAAATCTTGACCAAAACTGAGAATCTTTTATTGAAGTTAAACACCAACTAAGATCTTGATTGAATATCTGAAACTTAATAATCAAAAGATCTTTAGTAATATAACTTCATAAGTTAGTCATCATCATAACTAGGGTGAAAGGCCTTCGGGTCAACAATCTCCCCCTTTTTGATGATGACAAAACTTATGATATTACATATGCATAGATTAAAGATAAGCCTCATAGAAGCTCCCCCTTAACTCATCCATAGCATAAAACATATAGATATTCAATGAAGCACTTAAATATAAAAGCATATATATGCATAAACACAAATAAACATGCATATATAAACTAATCTTTCTCCCCTTTTTTATCAATCATCAACAAAGGGGTAAAAAACAAGGTAAATGTATATGCAATATAAATCCATGAAGAGGAAAGGCTATAAAGTTAAATCCTCCTGTATATGTGGATTACATGAAGAAAGAGATTGTTGGCTCAGAGGCCCATCACTCTAGTTTTACTGATGATTAACTCATGTAGTTATAATTTACTAATAATCTTGTGTTTAAATAGTTTCAGTGATTGACCAAGATATTTGTAGGTGTTTAGCTTCAACTAAAGAGTTTTGGAGCTTTGACATGTAGATTCAAGAGCTCGCGCGTCAAGATCGCATCTAGCACTCGGTTGGAGCAAGCTCTTCGGATTGTGTTTGGATCGAGTCGACTTGGAGAAGGAGTTCTACAAGAAGACCTCGGTTTGTTTAATTTAATTTGTTTAGATCTTGTATAAACATTAGATAGTATTGATATGCTCAAGTTCACATACATACACAAGTTTAAAGTTTATTGGTTTTGGTTTTCGGTTTAACTTGTTTTGGATTTCATGTCAAAAACATAGATATATATCTTACATGTGTATTGCATTTTATCCACATACAATATGCTTTAAATTTTTTTCAATATCATATTTTTGTATTTACATGAGTTTTGGAGAAAATGGTTTTCTATTTCAAAAATCCAAGTTTTGAAAAATACCGATTTTGTGTTTAAAGCCAAATTTCTTTATCACAAAAATGGTTCAAATAGTTTGTAATATGTGTTGATTTTTTATCACACATTTGGTATTCAAAGATTTTATAAGAACTTATTTTTGTGAAATTTATGTAATTTTATGGGATTTAATTGAAGTTAAAAAAACTAAGTTTTTAATCCCCAAAATTTGTGACCTGGCCTTCTGCCGGTCGACCGAGAAAGAAGTCAGTCGACCGGTCCGGTCGACCGATGTGCACAAGCATGCACGGCCGTTTAGGCTGGAGGGCTGGTCGACTGACTCGGTCGACTGCCAGAGAGCTATGCTCTCTGGATCTGGCCCCGGTCAACCGAGCGGTCAACCGGCAGAGAGCTCTGCTCTCTGTATCCAGGCCTCGGTTGACCGGGCGGTCAACCGATGGCACAACGGTCAGAAATCTGACCGTTGACTGGTCGACCAGGCGGTCGACCGACAGCAGAAATTTCTACTGTCCTTGACCCAACAGTTAGTTTTTAGAATGGGCTATAAATACCCATCCCCTTGGGCTGTTTTGATTAAGAATTTTAAAAGCAAATTTTTCCATCTTCTTAAGTGTTTTAGCAACAAGTTTTCAAGAGTTTTTAGGTTTAAAGATTTTTTCTTTATTTGTTTTCAAGGGTTAGAAAATTCAAAGAAAAATAGAGCATTTGGGATGTTGGGTTTGATCTTCATTTCTATCTTTATCTAGCATTTTTCTCAAGTATTTTTCTTTGTGTTTTGATTTCCAAATACCTTGTTTTCTCACACTTGAGCTATCATATCTATCCTATCTATTAGGATCTTTGTTTTGTGGGAAATTGGTTTGCGGTTTAGTGAGACAACCAAGAGTTGTAACCTTCCTTGTATTTGTTGTTATGCCTCTTGTGCAGAGGTGATTGTGGAGGAATTTGAGTTGGTTGTTATCCCTTTAAGTGTAGAGGTGATTATTGTTTGGCTTTGTGCGTTGTCCCTCTAGTGAGAGGTGATTGTATTGGCTTTGTGCCTATCCCTCTATTGAGAGGTTGATCTTGTGTGGCTTAGTGTCTTATCTCTTGTGTAGAGGTTGTTGTGATTGTTTGAGAGAGGAGTTGTGTACTCTAAGTTTGTATTATCCAAATCCTCAGTGGAGGTTCCCTGTGTGGGAAGTCCTGTGTGGACGCATTAGTGGAAATCCTTCTGTGTGAAGGTGGGGAAGTAGAGCAGTGGCTCGAACCTCGAAACATATCTTGTGTTTGCGATTGATCCACTATCTCTAACTCTCTCTCTCTCATATCTTGCATTGCATCACATTGTTCATATCATATATATATGATTGGTATTGTTTGTGTGCCATACTTGTGTTGAACCAAGAGAGCTTTGCATAGTACCTCAACTCTTATTTAGAGGAATTTAGAGGAGATAGTCCAGAGCCCGTCACCGGGAATTCAGCTACACTCTTTGGTTACACTAAGTGTTTTACAATTTTTTTTAATTCCGCATCATTTGTCAATAGATTAGCCATACACATATTCATCCCCCTCTAGGTGTTTTTCAATTGGTATCAGAGTCTACACTCCTAATATTTGGTTTAACCACCTAGGAGTGAGATATTGGTTAGCTAATCTATGTTTGCATTTGCACACATATAGTTTACACTCATGAATTTCATGACCTCTCCTATATTTGATGTTTCTAACATCAATGTATGGAAGCTTAAGATGAGTATGTACCTCAAGACCTTAGGAATGCAAGTTTACCTTGCTACTATCAAGAAATCCTATTTTGGTAATAACAAGCATATAGAGGCCAATGCACAAGCCTTAGAGGCACTTAGATGCACTCTAAGTAAAGAATATTTGTGTATGGTTTCTCATTGTGATTCTGCTTTTACAGTGTGAAACACTTTGACCTCTCCCGCGCTTCAAACGATAAAATATGTGGAGGAGGAATCTAGTGGAGAAGAGTCCGACCAATCTTACTACATGGTCTAAGGGAATGACTCCCTTGAGGTAAACTCGAACACTCAACTAGATGATTGTGCTAGCTCTTCCAATGATGATTATGATAGTATGGATGCCGATGCTTTAAATGAAGAGCTTTCCATTATATGTGAAAATTTGCTTAAAAAATATCAAGTTTGAAAAAGAAAAGTATTAAATTAAATAAAGAAAATAAGGATTTGTGTTCAAAACTTGATTTGACTTTGCAAAGATGGATGAGATTTCTAATGAAGGGACTCATTGAAATCCTAACTTGAACTTGCTCTTAATGAAAACAAAATTTTGAAAAATAAAAATAATTGCAATGATGTTTTGAAGAAAAATGAGAATTTGTCTTCAAAACTTGAAATTGTTTTAAAAGAAAATTATTTTTTGAAAAATAAAATTATTTCTATTCAAAAGAACTAGATTTGGTTTCAAAGGAAAATATCTCTTTGAAAAATGATTTGTCTTCTTATGTTTGCCATGCTTCACCATCTAGTATACCTATTGCATGCTCTACTTCTTCTTCTAATATTGAAAATGATATAAATATGTTAAAGAAGAATGTTGATTGTTTGGGCTCCACTTTGAGCCAATGTGCCATGAACCATACACGGTTGGAATCCATGTTTCACAAGAAACATGCTCTTCCTATGCATGCACACAAACCACGGCATACACATGCTTCTCATGTTCATACACATAACACCATATATGCTCATGTGTACACATGTACACATTGTGGACGTAAGGGCCACCTTGCAAAATTTTATTATGATAGACTAAATACTTCAAATTTTGTAAATAAATTTTTTTGGGTTAGGAAAAGTGCTAACCCCCATGGACTCAATAGAGTATGGGTACCAAAATCTACTACTATTTTATTTGATGTAGGCGTGGGCTCTCACTTGACGTGAGGGCATTGGTGCCTTGATGGTAGATGCTTTTGTACTTGATGGACACTACTTTGGATGTATCACCTTCAGGAAGTTTGGTGGGAAGACCACCATGATTTGGAGATCTAAAGATTAACCCTAATAGTTTTGATAACTATCTCTAACTCTTATTTTGTTTACATGCTTTTAGAGTATTTATTTTTGGCATGTCATGTTTTAATGCTCATTATGCTAATGCCATGTTATTTAGACTTATGACATATATGTATAGTAATTGAGATACACCCATATTCATATGGATTCATATTTTGTGTTCTCACTATAGTTTAACTATTGTGTATATCATTACTCTAAGACATGTGCATTTACTTAATGACTATATTGGTTTATGTTTTCATTTATGCTTCATGTTTTGACTACATGTTTAGATGTAGTTTTCATTAAAACTTATATATATATACTTATACAACTAATGAGCCATATTTAATTTTTGTATGTTTGTACTTAATTGCTCATTTGTACCCATTAGATGTACTAGTATAGCCTAGTTTTGATGATTCATGCATTTTAACTTGTATTCCTTATTTGTGTACATGTTTTCATATAAATATGTTTAGCTTCATGTATATGTTAATTTTGTTTAAAACTTTAGATATACATATATACCCTTGAGTCACTTGCTTTTCATGCAAATTCTATTATGGACTCATTTGTATTTGGGATATATATGTATACCTTTAGTTTTAACTAAACATACATATACCTTGAAGTATATTTAAATTTGATAATTTTCATGTTTTTGGTAAGGAATTTCATATGAGCCTTATTGCCCATTTTCATGATTATGCTTTTCACATGATTCTTGTACACTCACATTATTTGTGTTTACTCATTACTTTGTTTTATGAGTACTTTGTTGAGATTTATATATCTAGAGTGTCAATTTTGTGTAAAATGCATGCTTCATGAAATATATGATTTGGTTTTATGTTTTGAAGAATCTATAACTAGTTATTTCAAACTATCTTAAACTAGTTCATATTCTTCACATGGTAGAATTTTTTCAAACATGTTAAAATATTTTTAAATCCTATTTTTGAAAACTCCTACCTTCAAAGGGCGGATGGATGGGCGACCATGCCTTGTATGCTCAAATTTGAAATCTATTTAAACATGTGGATGAAAGGGAGGTAGTATGAGTTATACACTTGATCCTCATTATATTTTTAATTGGTATCACAATTGATATTTTTATGTTGTATACTCATATGTGTTTCTTATATATGCATGTTTCAAATTTCAAATAGTATCAATTTCGATTGGTATTTATATTTTCATACATGTATATATGATTTGATTGCGCTTACAATATCTTTACATCTTAAATCACAAATTATGTTTATGCTAAACTTAATTTAGTCCTTAATGTCAATTATTTTTCATTTGGTATCTTATACAAGCTTATGCATCGTTTTTATTGGTGTTTCATAAAGGGGTTGAAAAATTCGTGTTTTATCTATCAATCGGTTTTATTTTCAATTGGTATCTTACTCCCATTCTTTATGATAAAAAATACTTTATTTTGGTATGTGCTAACATTTTCAATATTGGTATCAATAATCTTAATTGGTATTATTCTCAATTTGGTATCTTTATTGCAAAATGATATATATTTTCAAAATTTGGTTTCTATTTTCAATTGGTTTTTACTTTCAATTGATATTAAAATTTACAATATATATATTTATATATTTAAATTGGTATAAAAAACATACAATGTTTCATTTTCTATTGGTATGAAAAATTTACAAGATATTTTCAATTTGGTATCTTTTCGTGTCTTAAAAATTTTGTTGATTTTCAATTGTATCATAATGTTTTGATATCTACCTTTATCATAAATTGGTATATTATTCAATTGGCATCATATTATTTTGATGTGTATTGCTTATATGCAAGGGAAGCTTAACATTTTCTCTATATATAGATTCATGTTGAGTGTATCTCATATTGAGTAGCTTGACCTCTCTCTCTATGTCTTACACGTGTGTAGAGGGAGCTTCACATCTTCTTTTATACATTGTGTATTATGCGTTATGTGATTAGGGTTTAGTCATCTCTTTTTCATATAATGCATATATGCAGGGGGAGTTAACTTTACGTCTCTCCTCTTCATGAATATATATCGCATATATATCTTTATTGTTTGATTTATTTTCGCCCCTTTGTTGATGATTTGACAAAAGAGGAAGAGGAATTTTGGAGTTTTATATATGCATATTTATTTTCTTGTTTAATGCATATATGTTTATTTCATTTTCTTGTTTTATACAAAAAGGGGAGAAGAATTTTGAGAATTTATATATGCATGTTTATTTACTTATTTTATGCATATGTTTTGTTTATACAAAGGGGAGAAGTTTATTCATGTTTATTTCCTCATTTATGCATATATATGTTGTTTGTATTATGTACTTCATTAAATATCTTTATGTTTATTGCTATGCATGAGTTAAGGGGAGCTTCTATGAAGTTTAACTTTAATTCATGCATATATAACTCCATGAGTTTTGTCATCATCAAAAAGGGGGGAGATTGTTGGCCCAGAGGCCCATCACTCTAGTTTTGAAGATGATTAACTCATGTAGTTATAGTTTACTAATAATCTTGTATTTAAATAGTTTCAGTGATTGACCAAGATATTAGTAGGTGTTTAGCTTCAACAAAGAAGTTTTAGAGCTTTCACATGTAGATTCAAGAGCTCGCACGTCAAGATCGCATCTAGTACTCGGTTGGAGTCAAACTCTTCAGATCGTGTTTGTCGAGTCGACTTGGAGAAAGAGTTCTACAATAAGACCTCAGTTTGTTTAGTTTTGTTTGATTAGATTTTATGTAAAGATTAGATGGTATTGATATGCTCAAGTTCATATACACACACAAGTTTAAAGTTTATTGGTTTTGGTTTTCTGTTTAACCGGTTTTGGATTTCATGTCAAAAACATATAGATATATATATCTTACATGTGTATTGGATTTTATCCAAATACAATATGCTTCAAATTAGTTTCAATATTATGTTTTTGTATTTACATGAGTTTTGGAGAAAACGGTTTTGCATTTCAAAAATTCAAGTTTTGAAAAATACCGATTTTGTGTTTAAAGCCAAATTTCTTTATCACAAAAATGGTTCAAATAGTTTGTAATATATGTTGATTTTTGTCACACATGTTTGGTATTCAAAGATCTTATAAGAACTTATTTTTACGGAATTTATGTGATTTTGTGAGATTTAATTAAAGTTAAAAAGACCAAGTTTTTAATCCCCAAAATTTGTGACCTGGCCTTCTGCCGGTCGACCGGACGGTCGACCGAGACAGAAGTCGGTCGATCGATGTGCACAACTGTGCACGGCCGTTTAGGCTGGTGGGCCGGTCAACCGACCCGATCGACCGCCAGAAAGCTCTGCTCTTTGAATCTGGCCCGGTCGACCGGGCGATCGACCGGCAGAGAGCTCTGCTCTTTGTATCCAAGCCTCGGTCGACCGATGGCACAACAGTCGGAAATCCGACCGTTGGCCGGTCGACCGGGCGGTCGACCGACAACAGAAATTTCTGCTGTCTTGGCCTAACGGTTAATTTTGGAATGAGCTATAAATACCTATCCCCTGGGCTGTTTTGATTAAGAATTTCAAGAGCAATCACCATCTCCTTTAGTATTTTAGCAACAAGTTTTCAAGAGTTTTTGGGCTTAAAGATTTTTTCAAGGGTTGGAAAATTCAAAGAAAAATTGAGTATTTGGGATATTGGCTTTGATCTTTATTTCTATCTTTATCTAGCATTTTTCCCAAGTATTTTTCTTTATATTTTGATTTCCAAACACCTTTTTTCTCATACTTGAGCTATCATATCTATCCTATCTATTAAGATATTTGTTTTGTGGGAAAATTGGTTTGTGGTTAAGTGAGACCACCAAGAGTTGTAACCATCCTTGTATTTGTTGTTATCCTTCTTGTGTAGAGGTGATTGCGGAGGAGTTTGAGTTGGTTGTTATCCCTCTAAGTATAGAGGTGATTGTTGTTTGGCTTTATGCCTTGTTCCTCTAGTGAGAGGTGATTGTGTTGGTTTTGTGCCTATCCCTCTATTGAGAAGTTGATCTTGTGTGGCTTAGTGCCTTGCCTCTTGTGCAGAGATTATTGTGATTGTTTGAGGGAGGAGTTGTGTACTCCAAGTTTGTATTACCCAAATCCTCAATGGAGGTTTCCTGTGTGGAATCCTGTATGGACGCATTAGTGGAAATCCTTCTGTGTGAAGGCGGGGACGTAGAGCAGTGACTCGAACCTCGAAACATATCTTGGTGTTTGCGATTGATCCACTATCTCTAACTCTCTGTCTTAGATCTTGCATTGCATCACATTGTTCATATCATATATATGCTTGGTATTGTTTGTGTGTCATACTTGTGTTGAACCAAGAGAGCTTTACATAGCACCTCAACTCTTATTTACAGGAATTTAAAGGAGATAGTCCAGAGCCCATCACTGGGAATTCAGTTACACTCTTTGGTTACACTAAGTGTGTTACAATTTATTTTTAATTCCGCATCATTTGTCATTAGATTAGCCTACACCTATTCACCCCCCTCTAGGTGTATTTTCAGATATGTCTAAACCCTAACTCATATAAGCATAATATGCAATGTATAAACGGAGATGTTAAGCTCCTCCTATACAAGTGTACCACATAAAGAAAAGAGGTCAAACTCTTCTTTATATACTACACTCATCATGAATCTATATATAAAGGAGATGTTAAGCTCTCCTTTCATATAAGCAATACATGTCAAAAACAAATTCTAAAAACCAATTAAAATAAAACAAAATTTTGATATCACATAAAATTAAACAAATTTTGATACCAAAAATATATATCAATTGAAAAACAACATGGATATCATATAAAAACTATACCAATTGAAAAACAACATGGATTATTTACTTTTAGTTCTTTTAAATTCTAAACCATTTTGCAATATAGATACATATTGTAAACAATTGATACCAATATAGAAAATATAAATATTTTCTAAAGCAAAACATTTTTCTCAAAAAAGTGAGAGTAAAATAGCGATTGAAAATAAAATCAAGAATTTTTCTCCTTCTTTTTGAAATATCAACAAAACTAATGCATAAGCTCATAAAATATGTCAATTAACATTTAGAACTAAATCAAGCTTAGCATAAAACAATTTATGCTATAAAACATATATGTATAAATATTATTAACTTAGCACAAGAAATCATATATATGTATCTATGATCAATTTAAATACCAATTAAAATATGATGCATACATATATAAGAAAACATGAGTATATAAAATAAAATATCATAAGAATCATGTATAACTTATAACATTCACCTTATAATGTACATGTTTAAAAGATATATAATATGAGCATACAAGACATGGTCACCGAACCAACCGCCGTTGAAGGGTAGAGTTTTCAAAAATAACGTTTTGAAAATAATATAGTATAGGTCGAAAACTCTACCAATTGAAGGATAAAGAACTAGTTTAAAGTAATTTTGAAAACTAGTACGAAATTCTTCAAGTAAGAAATAAAACATATATATCCCATGAAAGCATGCTAAATACACAAAAATTGACACTCAAAAAACTATGAAGCACATAAATTCTCATGAATTCTAAATCATGAGTAAACAAGATATATTGAGTGCACAAAGATCATGTAAGAAACATATACATGGAGATAAGACAATGAAGCTCAATATCATCAGAACTATCTGAAACTCTTTTCATAAATTTGAAATCATAAATCAAAAAAATTCTATCATCATCAAAAACTAAACAATCTTCAAGGCATATGTATGTTTTGTCAAAACTAAACCATACATATTTATCCAAAACATGAAATGAGTCCACAAAAGAGTACAAGGTATATAATGTAAGTGACTCAAGGATAGAATATGTATAACAAGTAGTTTTGATCAAAATTTACATATACATAAAGCTAGACACATTCTCAAAAAAAAAATGCCAAGGGTGATATAAAAAAAATAAAGGAGTACAAGTATGAATGCAAGAATCATCAAAACTAGGTCATACAAGTATATATAATGAGTACACATGAGCAATAAAGTATGTAAACGTAAGAATCAAGTGTAACTCACTAATTGTATAAGTATAAACACAAGTTTTAATAAAAATTGCTTCTAAACATGTAATCAAAATATGATACGCACAAAAATAGTAAAACATGAAAGATAAAACAACATGATCATTAGTGTAAATGCAAGTATTATTAATACTAGGATATACACAATAGCTAAATAATAATTGAGAATACAAAGATATAAATTCATATAAACATGAGCGTATCTCAAATATTATATATGTATATCACAAGTCTAATAAGTATTGCATTTAATCATAATGAGCATGCAAATCAAGACATGCTAAAATCATCCAATATAAAAGCATGTAAAACTAAATATGATATGCTAAAAATATAAAATAGAAGTTAGAAATAGTTATTAAAACTCATTGAACTAATCTCCACTTCTCCAAACATGGTGGTCCTCCCACCAAAACTCCTTGATAGTGATGCATCAATTTAATATCCGTTGATATAATACCCTGATTCCAGAATACGTATCTTTTACGGTTTTTGACGTTTTGAACTTGTACATGTCATTTCATGTGCGTATTTTTATGTTTTCATCCGTTTGACCTGAAATTTTTGCACGAGATTCTGCACTGGCACTAGGTTTTACCCTAATTTTTCTTTTAAATAATTATTTAATTAAATATTTTCTCTCTCCTTCTAGTTTTTCTTTTCTTTCTTCTCTAAATTCATTTCTTTTCTAATTTTCTTTTTTTTATTTTTTATTATTTTCTCTGGGGACGTTTACATATGGGTTCCCCTAATAATTACACATTTGTATTTTCATTTCTTTTCCCTTTCTTTTTCTCCATTTATGTAGAATGTTTCTTGGCTTCTCTAAGAAGACAAGGCATTGGCTTCCTCTACAAGCCACTCCACCTCATCTTAATCACTTCCCTTAACTGTCCATGGACATAGCCGGCCACCTCCCTCTCTCCCTCCACCGTTCTCTCTCTAAAACTTACCCAAACCCCTCCAAAATTTCTCCAAAAATCATAAAATCCTACCACCATCTTCTACAACCACTCCAACACTGCCATGGCTTCTCCACACCTTCCTTAACTGGCCCTAAATTTCCCTAATTTTCCTCCCTTCCAAAGACATTAAATTCCCACTTTCTCTCTCTAGAAAACCTCTTTTTCTCTCTCTAAAAAGCCTAAAAAATTATTATAACTCTATGGCGGATCCTAAAACATCATAACATCATCCCTAGATCCCCACACACCTCATATATTTTTTCCCTAATTTTTCTCTCTAGAAAGCACCAAAATTGCACTTTCTCTCTCCTCTTTCTAAATTCTCTCTTCAATTCCTCTCTCATCCTTCAACTTCTTCTAGACCGGCTACTTTAGAGGGTTCCCTTCACTCCCCTCTATCTCCCATAATTTTCCCCATTTTTCTCTTTCCAAACCCTAAAAACTCACTTCTCTCTCCTCCTTTTACTTTCTCTCTCTAGGATTTTCCTCTCTATTTCTCCTACCTCAGGCCGCCAGCCCTAGGGGACTTCCCATCTACTCCTCCAGCTACTCCACCAATCCCATATCCAAACACCTTCTCTCTCCTCCAAAACTAAAACCCTAATTTTCTCTCTCTAGGCTTCTCTCTCTTCTTTACATTTTCTCTCTCTAAAAACCCTCACCACACCTCCCTCCTTCCTCCCACCATCCATGGACAACCCCATGGCTGCCCAAATGCGCACGTGCACACATGCACACACGTGCACATGTGCACGTGGTATCGGGTATTTTCTCAATATAGGCGAGTACTCTCCTCTTGTTGCATACGTGCACATACACACATGTACACGTATATTTATACACGTGTATGCATATTTCATGCTCCATGCATTTTTAAATTATCTGGGCATTTGTATATTTTTTTGGTATTTTAGGAATTTTCTATATATTTATAAGATTTTTCTGCATTGTAGGAATTATCTGTATATTTTTAATATTTTCTGTGCATTTAGAAATTATCTGTGTATTTTTAGAATTTTTCTATGTATTTAGAAATTTTTTACATATTATATGTATTTTCTGAGTATTTTAAGAATTTTCTGTGTATTTTAAGGAATTTTCTATATTTTTCTGTTATTTATACGTATTTTCTGCAATTACCTGTATTTTTGGTATTTAAGACTAACAGTGGTGTAGGTTGCAGATAAATACCCTCGGGATGAACTTCCCATCTGGGATCGTAGTCCTGGGAGACCCCTCCTGTAATATCCATGTTCACTAATACCATAGTAAATACTATATAATAATTTTATATTATAGTAATTAAAGTGGTTAACAATTTTTTAATAAAAGAAAGTATAAAAAAAGAAATGAATTGAAATGTATTGGGATTAGGCCCAAACCCATGTAAGATGGCTTATCACATAAAATAAAATGAAAATAAAAAGTGTCATATATTTACTAAGACCAAGTTTTGAGCCCAAGAGCCAAATGACTTTACGAAGGTGCCACACTTATTTGTGGTATTTATTCTCACACTTTTATATTAACCCGCACTAGCATAACTTCAACTCCCCTACTTTCTCCCACTCTTTCTAACTTCTCCTCCATCTTCTCTCCCACTTGCTCCCACTCTCTACAACTTCCCCTGGCCTTAAGGCATGAATTTCAGAGTGAGATTATAGGTAGGGGATACACACACACACACACACACACACACACACACACACATATACATATATATATACATATATATATACATATACATATATATATATATATATATATATATATATATATATATATATATATATATATATATATTCATCTCTTTACAAAACTCTAGAACAAGAAAGAAAAAGAGAATACCCTATTCTCTACACCTTCTCTTCTCATATCACCTCCTCAAATCCAACTAGAAGAAGATCGGAGCTTTGATGAACGTGGAGGGATTTACTCAGACTAAAGGGAAGCGTTTCCGGTAAGTAAATCTCAAATCATGAGATTTTATTTTCATTTAGGCATTTCGTCGAACACCTACGAATATTGTGTTCTTCCACAAATTTTAGCATGATAAACAAGTTCTAAAATCACAAAAAAAATTGGTAGGATACCCAAGATATGTCCCCTAATTATCAATATTTTTAATGAATTTTTACAATTATATTTAGAGGGGAAAAAATTTTGCACAGTGCTCTCGGCTCTGGCCGAAAGCACGGTCAAGACAGGCCGCTGGCCTGTCTGGCCAGGCCTGGCCTGTTCAGCACCTGGTCTGTTTTACAGACCCGGCCAGCGCCTGATCTGTTTTATAAACCCGAGTTCGGGTCTGTTTTACAGACCCGGGTTCAGGTCTATTTTACAGACCTGACCCGGCCTTTATATAAAAAAAGAAAAGAAAAAAGAAAATTAAATTAAATTAAATATATTAAAATATGAAAATAATACTATAGCAAAATACTATAGTAGATCCAAATTCAGACTCAGATTCAGACCCAATACTGTAGCAGACCCGTTACTGTAACTAACAGACCTGTTATAAGTTTTTATTGATTTTACGCTTAATTAAATTCAGAAAAATTCAGAAAAATTCCAGAAAAATTACTGTAAAATTAGAAACTAAACCGTGACTCTGTAAAATTATTTTTGTAGTCATATCACTTAGAATATCTCAAGATTTAATATTCTTATAATTATTATTTAAATTGAATATAGATTACCGAGTTAATTTACAAATTCTATATTCGGATCCGTGACGATCTCAGGTGAGTATTTTTAACTATTTTTGTATGAATATATTTATCACTACAAAACTTTATAATTTATGCATTTTTTATTTTAAAGGCAATTGCTTAATTTTAAATTTAAAATTTCAAGCATGTAAAATAGTTAGAAAATTGTAATATTCATGAAATAATTTTAGTGATATGTTTTTGCTTTGTAATGTTTATTTATTTCCTGTATGTAACCATTTTATATGTTGCAAATGAATAACTATAAATTTTGAAAATAATATTGTGGAATATTAAATGGTTTCTTTTTTAGATAAAATGGATTAAAATAATTATTAATACAAAAATTCCAGAAAATTAGATAAATCATCTTGAATATTATATTGGATTAACTTATAATATTTGAATGATTATGCATGTATATCATATGAAATAAAGAATTTGTGTTACTGAAATTACTGAAAAATACTGTTGCCATGTATACTTCGATATACACACTGATATTGATTGAGTCCAGTTATTTAGGTAACACTGATATTTAAATACTTTCACTAGGTGGGAAATTGGTAGAGGAGACGGTATCGGTATTTTAGGTGGACCTAGGATATAGGTTGCGCAGCCGAAATGAGGGTTCCACTGTAGGGTTCTCGAGATGACTGGCATCCATCTGATATTACTACTGTTACTGTTACTGAGTATCTAGCAGTACGGGCCTGGTTCAGCACCAGGCATCTGAGACCATAGTCCCGGATATGTACGGGACCCACCTAAAGCACAGAAACACGTCTCTATCTATCAATTTCAAATAACAACATTCAATAATATACTTCTGATGATAAATTACAGTATATAAAATATAGTAGGCATGCAAATGTTAAACTGTTAACATATGTAACACTCATGCATATTTATCTTATATTTTCTTATGTATTGCATGCCATGATATTAGTGATGTCTTGAGTTCTACATATGTACATGTTATTGCATCTTTCCCTTTTTTTTACCACTCACAAAGTCACTTATTGACGACCCTGAGTTTACTTGCTCAGATCCAGGCTCAGAAGCACCTCAGGATCAGGAGTACTTTGAGCCGTAGTAGAACTTTAGGGCTAGTGTTACATCCACTTTTAGTTGTGAGGATCTTATATTTTATGCACTTTGTTTTTCTTAATGGAATAATGCAGACTTATGTGACATTTTGTACTTGTGTAGTAAAGCTAGAATATGTTATAACTTAATGTATTGAACTTTTCTATATTAAGGCTTAGTATATTAATAATAATACGTCACTGGCTCTCGTCGCGTACCCGCAATAGTATATTTTGGTTAGTGGGATGTGATAGGGTTTTCTTGGAATCAGAGCCAGGTTATTTTTATTATTTTATCCTAGGGTATTCTATTTAAAACCTTCTTCCTCCCGTGTTAGTCCTTATGATGAAGCCACTGATCTGATGGGCGTGCTTCATGACATGATGGAGTCACAATAAAAACAGACGACACTCATGAGAGATGGTCTGATAGCGGTGCAGTAGACAGCCACGGTGGCCATAGAGAGGGCGGTTGCACCTCAGGAGCTAAAGCTTGAGAATGTTTCAGACTTCAGGAGGTTACAACCAGAAATCTTTGCCGGGACTAAAAAACTATTGGATGCAGAGAAATGGTTGATTGATATGACCAATCTTTTAAATGCGACTCGTGTTCCTAAGGATGATCAAGTAGAGGTCATCAAGATCCAATTGACAGATGTGGCTCCGACATGGTGGATTGCTGAGGAAGATCGGTTGGAGAAACCGGTCGATTGGGAGAAGTTCACTGAGAGCTTTTATGAGTGATTTTCTCCAAAGACTGCTAGGAGGAAGATGGAGTAGCAATTCATCAATCTGCAACTGCGGAGCCATTCAGTAGACGAGTATGTCGCGGAGTTTCTGAGGTTGAGCCGGTTTGCTCTATATATGGTGGCAGATGAAGAAGATCGGGTCACCGATTTCAGCAGGACTTAAGCTGGACATTCAGAAGTTACTGGTCACACAACAACTGGGGTTACTCTCAGGTCCTTAGTGCTGCTCACGGCTTGGAGCAGGTAATAGAGAAAGAGAACAAGAGTAGGTTACAAGCGAGGCCACTGAAGCGATCTCTTGACCATGTTACCAGGGGACCTCTAGCCAGATCCATGTAGCCCCACCGAGTAGACGCCTGATCACTCTTCCCCCACCAACAATGATCTGTGACTTCTGCCAGAGGACGGAACATCTACGGAGGAATTGTAGGGGGCTAATGGGCAGTGCCTCGCTTGTGGATCCGGAGATCATCAGCTAGCATACTGTCTGATCAAAGGACAAAGAAGCACCATTTCCACCCTTCCAGTTCCAGCACGTGGAGTAAAGAAGAACCCAACACCTGCAGGTAGAGATACTCCGCTTCCCTCGTAGCGACAGTTGTTCAAACAGGCTCAGAGGAGAACCGGAGCAGGATGTGGGAGAGGCCATGCTTTTAATTTGACTGTAGAATAGGTGGAGGCATCAGAGAATGTGGTAGCAGGTACCATTCTGGTTCAATCTTTTCCAGTTATATAGCCATTTGATTCTGGAGCTTCGCATTGCTACATATCCACTAGATTTGTCAAGATGCATTCTATACACTATGATAACATACTCAGTAGGAGATTAGTACTGGGAATGGGATTATAACCTCTAATAGGGTATGTAAATCATGCCCTGTAGAGGTCTGTGAGAGAAAGTTAAGTGCAGACATGTTTGCGATAGACACTAGTGGATATGACGTGATCCTAGGCATGACATGGCTTAGAAAATATCATGCGATGATTGATTGCCGAAGCAAAAGTGTGATATTCAAAATTTCGTACCAGCCAAAGTTCCAGTTCGCTGGGAAATTGTAGGCATCCAGGTAGCAGCAACAAGGGAATTATGCCACTACCGAAACTCAGAAGGAGCTGATACCAATAGTGAAAGGATTTCTTAATGTGCTCCCAGAAGATCTACCAGGACTTCCGCCAGATCGCGATGTAGAGTTTGCCATAGAAGTCATTCCAAGTACGGCCCTAATCTCCAAGGTACCGTATCGAATGGCACCTGTAGAGCTAGCGAAATTGAAGAAGCAGCTGCAGGAGTACTTGGATAAGGGATTCATCAGACCTAGTGTTTCACCGTGGGGAGCTCCGGTATTGTTAGTAAGAAGAAGGATGGTAGTAAGAGGATGTGCATTAATTATCGAGAATTGAACAAGGTCACTATCAAGAACAAATATCCTTTGCCCAGGATAGATGACCTGTTCGATCAACTTAATGGAGCGAAGGAATTATCAAAGTTAGATCTTTGGTTTGGATATCATCAGCTGAAAATGAAGAAGGAGGACATTCTGAAGGCGGCCTTTAGTACTCGTTACGGTCATTACGAGTTTCAAGTGATGCTATTTGAAGTGACCAATGCTCCAGTAATTTTCATGGACTTGATGAATAGGGTCTTCTCTCAATTCTTAGATAAATTTGTGGTCATATTCATTGATGATATTCTAATTTATTCTAAGAATGAAGAGGAGCATGCAGAACACTTGAATTGTGTTGCAGACGCTTCGACAAGAGAAGCTCTATGCCAAACTGTGTTTATGCTTGTACAACTATCTCTAACTCCTATTTTACTTTACATGCTTTATTATTGATATTTTTAGTATGTTTTGGTTTTAATATATATTATGTTAAATGTAATGTTATTAGACATGTGATATACGTAGATAGTATTTGAGATACACCCATATTTATATGGACTTATATTTTTGTATTCTCGCTTTAGTTTAGTTATTGTATTTATCCTAGTTCTAAAACACGTGTATTTAACGTAATGATCATATTTGTTCATGTTTTTACACTTTATATTTTGATTACTTGTTTAGATGTAGTTTTTATTAAAACTTGTGTTATGCTTGTACAACTAGCGAGCCACATTTGATTATTATGTGCTTGTGTTTTATTGCTCATTTGTACCATTAGATATACTTGTATAACCTTATTTGATGATTCTTACATCTTTACTTGTTTTCCCTATTTTTGTACATGTTTTCATAAAAATGGTTTAACTTCATGTATATGTCAATTTTGTCTATAACTAATAGTTATACATGTATACCCTAGAGTCATTTACTTTCATGCAAAATTCTATTATAGACAAATTTATATTTGGGATACATATGTATACTTTTAGTTTCGACAAACATCCATATACTTTGAAGCTTGTCATGTTCTGATGAAAAATAAATTTTTATGATTACGATATGTTTTGATGATTTGAGTTTTATTGTCCTATCTTCCTGAATGTGTTACTCACGTGATTGTTGTACACTCCATTTCTTTTATTTACTCATGATTTTGTTTTCATGAGATCATTTTTTAGCCTTATAGATTTTGAGTGTCAATTATTGTGTATTTAACATATTATCATGAGATATATTTATATTTTTATTCCTTGAAGGACTTCGTACTAGTTTTCAAAATTATCATAAAACTAGTTTCGTTATTCTTCAATTTGGTAGTAATTTTCAAATATGTTAATATTTTCAAATCTTATTTTTGAAAACACCTATCATCTAAGGGCGGTTTGATGGGCGATAATGTCTTGTATACCCTTAATTGAATATCTTTCAAACATTTGCATGAATAGGATGGTAGTTATGAGTTAACATAATTTTCAAAAAAATTTATTTATATACTCATATTTTCGATATATGTATGGATTATATCTAAATTGACATTATATTGCTCTGATACATATCTATAGATGTTTTCTTGTGCTTTAAACATATATGCCATAATTTTTTTTAAAGCACAAATCATCTCTTGCTAAGATTGATTTAGTCTTTATGTCAATTATTTTTTAATTGGTATCATATACAAGCTTATACATTGTCATTATTGGTATTTCATAAAGGGGAGAAAATTCTTGTTTTCTCTTTCAATTGATTCTTTCAATTGATTATTTTTTTGGTATCAAAATTTTATTTTAAAATATATTCATTGCTATTGTTTGTTTGTCTTCACCCCTTTGTTGATGAGTAAACAAAGGGAAGAAGAATTTAAGATTATATATGCATATTTTATTTAGTGTTTATGCATATATATATATATATATATATATATATATATATATATATATATATATATATATATATATATATATATATATTATATATATATATATATATATATCATGTTTTTATTTGGTATCATGAATTACATTGCATATCTTTATCGTTTTATTCATATGCATAAGTTAAGGGAGAGTTTCTATGAAACTTAATCTTAATCTATGCATATATAACCTTATAAGTTTTGTCATCATCAAAAAGGGGAGATTATTGGCCCAGAGGTCTTTCACCTTAGTTTTGATGATGACTAACTTATGAAGATTAGTTTACTAATGATCTTGTATTTAATAAGTTTCAGATATTGGTCAAGATCTTAATAGGTGATTAGCTTCAACAAAAGATTCAAAATCAAGTCTTGGAGCTAACACATGATGATTCAAGAGCTCGTGCATTAAGAACGTAAATCTAG